>CAOLHI010005776.1:0-53957 GCA_948474755.1 Ctenosaura bakeri | reverse complement strand
ATTTGCAGATGACATCAAATTGGGAGGGGTTGCTAATACGCCAGAGGACAGGATCAAAATTCAAAATGACCTGGATAGATTGGAGAGCTGGGTCAGGGCGAACAAAATGAAATTCAACAGAGAGAAATGTAAGGTCCTACACTTAGGCAGAAATAATGGAATCCACAAATATAGGATGGGGGACACGTGGCTGGATAGCAGTACGTGTGAAAGGGATCTAGGAGTCTTCATAGACCACAAGCTGAACATGAGTCAGCAGTGTGATGTGGCAGCCAAGAAAGCCAATGGAATTCTTGGCTGCATCAATAGGAGTATGGTGTCTAGATCGAGGGAGGTACTGGTACCACTCTACTCTGCTTTGGTTAGACCCCATCTTGAATACTGTGTCCAGTTCTGGGCACCCCAATTCAAGAAGGATATTGACAAGCTGGAGCAAGTCCAGAGGAGGGCGACCAAAATGGTGAGAGGTCTGGAAGCCAAGCCCTATGAGGATAGACTTAGAGAGCTGGGTATGTTTAGTCTGCAGAAGAGGAGGTTAAGAGGGGACATGATAGCCATGTTTAAATATTTGAAGGGATGCCACGTAGAGGAAGGAGGGGACTTGTTTTCTGCTGCTCCAGAGACCAGAACAAGGAGCAATGGATTCAAGCTGCAGGAAAGGAGATTCCACCTGAACCTCAGGAAGAACTTCCTGACAGTCAGGGCTGTCCGGCAGTGGAATCTGCTGCCTCGGAGTGTAGTGGAGTCTCCTTCCTTGGAGGTTTTTAAGCAGAGGCTTGATAGCCATCTGTCGGGATTGATTTGACGGTGTTCCTGCATGGCAGGGGGTTGGACTGGATGGCCTGTGTGGTCTCTTCCAACTCTGAATTTCTATGATTCTATGATTCTATCCCAACAAGTTTATTAATTTTGTTGTGTCTCAGTTGATATAATGTATTGGGACAAAAATGTCCCATGCCATGTTTCTAGTGGACTGTGATACTGAGAAGCAGAACTGTTATATTGGTTGTCAGTAGGCCCATTTGGGGAAAAGGAAAGACACTGGAATTTTCAGAGGGTTCAAGAACTACTGGGAGTGTGTACATTAAACACGACTATGTATCACAGTGCTAACACTACTGTTAATGTTTAATATATTGGGATCAGAAAATATCCTCCAAGTATATTCAAGTATAAAAAATCCTGGTGTATGGGGATTAAGATAGTTATATATGGCATATATATACCGGTAGTTATATATAGAACACTTTAAAACCCTAGTTTTCAGTAATGTGTCTGGGGACCACAGGAAGCAGCATTCCAGTCCCTTACAAACTGGACCGGGCTTTGAGATCTGCTGGGGAGGCCCTTCTCTTTGTCCTACCACCTTCACAGGTACATCTGGTAGAAACATGGAAGAGGCCTTCTCAGTGCCTGCCCCAGGCTCTCAAACTCCCTCCCCAGAGAAATCAAACTGACACCGTCATATAGGTATTCAATGTGTGATTATATGTGGCCTGTCTGATAGAATGTGCTGGATAGTGTGTGGCTAATGAATGTTTTGAGTTTTTAAGTATGTATTTTAATGTTGTTTTAATTATTTTTGATGGTTTAATTAAGTTTTAACTTTTGTATTCTATGGGTTTTAACTATATCTTTTAACTGTTGTAAGCTGATTTGAGTTCCAACCTGGGGAAAAAGTGGGATCATCATCATCATCATCATCATCATCATCATCCTTCATATGTTTGTATATGGGCCCTTAAGTCACCTGTTAATTTATGTTGACTCCATGAATTTCATAGGGTTTCCTTAGACAAGGAATGCTCAGAGGTGGTTTTGCTAGTTTCTTCCTCTTAAATCTAGCCTACAGCATCTTGTATTTGTTGGAGGTCTTCCATCCAAATACTAACCAAGGCTGGAATAGGGCTTTATAATTGTAATGTTGAGGCTCTAGGAAAATATTCCTTTTATTTAAAGTGGCAAATTTTTTAAAAAATTATGTGAGGAAACAGCTCCGAATAGATTTTCTTGTTAGCCAGTTCAGATATGGATGTCATTGGAAAGCAGGATAAATAAATAAATGGTTGAATACAATGGAGAGAGAAAGAGAAATATTATATCATATGTACTTCTTAAATATATTTCTTATACATTATACACTTGCAAAGGTGGATATGGAGAAAAGAGCAGAATGCTTTGAAGGATACATTGCAATATTTTCTTGCAGGTCCCACTTACATGTAATGTCAATTAATTTTAACTCGTATCATGGTGGATCCCTAGTGAGCTAACCATTTTCCTGCCCTCTGTGTGTGTGTGTGTGTGTGTGTGTGTGTGTGAGAGAGAGAGAGAGAGAGAGAGGATGGATGGAGGGAGCTCAAAAGTTTGTATTAGGCAGGATGAAGTACAGCCAGTTGCATAGGGATGTGGGTGTGGTGGGTGGCGATTTGCCCTGGGAGGCAATGTTTTTGGGGTATCCCGGCCCATAGCCCACCCCTGCGTGCCCTGGCCATGCCCCCATGCACTGCAGCCACTCCCCCTGCACAGTGGCCACACCCCTCATGCCGTAGCCCCTCCCCTTCCTGCCCCCCTCCACACAATCCAAGCTCCACCACTGAGTACAGCCCTCCCTCCACATTGGTGGTTTTGACCTCCACAAATTTGATTATTTGTGAGGCACATACCTACCTCCCCCCATTCTCCTCCTCCCACTGCCTTGCGTTTTGCCAGGTGCAGAGAAGGAAGGCAAGCATACTGAGACAAAAGGCAAGGGAATGGCAGGGGGGAGGATGGCATGTGCATACCTTCCTTCTACCCTCCAGAACTCCCTCTTCCCGTTCCCTTGTCTTTGGCCCCAGGGTGGAGGATGTGCATCAAGGCAAAAGGCAAGGGTAGGGGGGAAGGCACACATGCACCTTCCTTCTCCCTTCCAGAGCTTCCCCTTCCCTTTCCCTTGCCTTTGTCCCCAGTGTGGAGAAGGAGGGTTCGAACACGAGGGCAAAAGGCAAGGGAATAGAAGGAGGGAGCCCCAGAAGGGAATAGGGGGGATTGTGGGGGGAGGAATTTCCCCCCATTTTTGCAAGGCTTCTGTTCCCAGATGTTAAGAATTCCATGAAGTGGAAAATCCCCCATCCCCTGCCAAAGCTTTTGTCACTGCTCCAGAGAGCCATAGGTTCTAGAGCTGGCTAGGTTGCAAATGCCTAGCTCTGAAATGTCCTCAAAGTAAGACATTGTGCCCAGATAGTCACCAATGCAGACAGTCTCCCAGGGCTCCCCCAGAGCTAGGCATTTGGGCTTGGCTCACTTTGTGGAGACTGACATTGACCTTTTGACTTGCTTTCAGAGAGAGACAGATAGTGGGTGACAGTAGCAGAGATGGATAGTGGTTATGGTGGTAATCGAGGAGCAGGGAGGTTGGGAGGAACCCACAGTGCTTTTTCTCTCCGGCCCTGATAAAATGTTAGGTAGAAACCTTGAGTGAATGGAAAATGCAACAGATTTTTAACAAGCCATTTTACAAACACAGCAAACATTCAAATGACAATGAAATTGAATGGTTCAGAAACTTTACCTGGTTTGAACTTGTTAGTCTTAGTAAGTTTGGGAATTCGTCCCTAATTTCATCCATAATTTCCAAGAAGGCTCTCTGTATTATCTCAGCTGAATTAAAAAATAGCAGTTAAAGGAATAAAATCCATAGATTTAAAATTAGGCTTCATGTCTAATGATTACTGTTATGTTTACAATATGAAAACCAAGGTGGAAGGACATCAACCACCCAGTACTTGATCTGTGGAAATGGAAAAACCACACTTCATTGCTTGACCACTCTTTGAAACTGAAAGTCCCCTTGTATCCAGATTCTGCCAGGTTCTGTCTATGATAACCCTTGTTTTTCAGGCTTAATCAGAGCTTCAGATAGTGGGGGTTTTGTTTTTATTCTGAAAGTTACAATCCAAAACACTAACTTTTCCAAGTCCCAAGATTCAAATCATAACATTCCAAAATCTGGTCTAGCTATCTTTTTCAAACAATTTTATGTCCTGGCTTCTCCCTTTCTATATTTATTATCTATTAAAATATTTGTATCCTGATCCTTATCATAGAACCTCTGTGTGCCATGCAGTATCAACAAATTGAAGCCACAAGTAACATATTAAGCAGGATAACAGTTAAAAACAACTTCAAAACCTACAACAATAATTGTGTACCTCTCCTTTTCAAATAAATTAGTCCCTGAAGGCTTTAATAAAAAAGCTGCTCTTTGGCTTGGCACTAAAAAGAGACCAATGGTGGAGCTGATTTGACATCAAAGGAGAGATGGCATTGGCATTACAGGCTTCACCTTGACTCAACTAGAACTGCCCTATGATCAGCACACCTTTGAGCCACTATGAAATGCAAAATGAACAAATCTTCAGGTTCATTCTCTGGCATCTGCAGGTATAAGGCTCTTGAGTAGCAGATAAATGGAAATACTTCAAAGAGCTGCTGCCAATTAGAGTACAAAACAGTAAGCTAGATAAATCAACACTTCTTGATTCAATATAGGGCGGGTTCCTATGTTCCACATACTGCCTCCTGGTTCATGCTTCAGCCTCCAAGTCCTGGCCCTTTCAAAAGCGGCTTGTATTTTCCAAGATAACACTTGTTGCCTATACATCCTATAACTTCTGGCACTTCTGCTTCCATCTATTATTATTGTTCAGGGATAGTTCAAAAACAGATAGTGATATTTCTTTCTGAAATGTCAAGGTTTGGGGAAGGGGAAAACAAACATATTTTCCTGGGGAAAAAGGAGAGTACATATTCTGGCAGCTTTCCCCACCCCTCTGTATCTAAAGTTAGGAAATGTATGCCTGCTTCTAAGCTTGAACTTTAGAGGTAGACTTTTTACAGAGGCTTCTGATCCAATGGATGTGAAGGTAATAATCTCCTTTGAAAAGAATGATGAGTCCTTGTTTTCTTACTTTAACCTGCTCAATTGTGCAGAAACAGTATAGGGATAGTGTGTATTTATGTGTGTACGCACATATGTAAGACCTCATTTTTAAAAAATGAGTGTGAAGGTGTAGAGAAGATAAAGCAGCACAGAGAGAGTCATACCTTGTCCAGCAAACTTCCTCATCATCTCTCCACAGATCCAGCCAATTGGCCTGAGAGCCATTTTGTATGCTGCTGGGTGCCTCCCAACCACTCCTTATATTAGTATATGGTGTTCCCTACTTAAACTTTAAACTGGTCTTTCAGGCTACAAATGGCAGTATCCCTATACATACTCATAGCTCCACCTCCAAGGCAAGAAACCTTTATGAGAACATAATGTGCCTCTGAGGCGCTATACCAGCTTGACTCCTGACATCTAGAGTATCAATATACACACAAAAACTGCTCCCTCTTAAATCATTTTAGCTTCAACAGTCAGGATTCTGTAATACATCACTGCGGAATATTAAAACACATAATTTATTAGATTCTCTTTCAGTACCACTAGGAACGAATCACAGGTTCGGTAGTCTTGTTGAAGTGTGTAGACATTAAGAGACTAGTTCAAAAAGCTTAAGATAATTAAAGTTTAAAAGCAGGGGGTAGGGATAAGAGGGGCAGGGAAGAGAGGAACAAGCCCATGGTTCCTGAGGTATATAACATTTTATTATTTTTTCAGCATTCTGCTCAGTGTAAGTAAGATCTTCCAATCCACATTCCCCTGAGTTATAAAATGCAGAGTAGAAAAACAAATGGATACCATGTGAAGGAGTTTCACTTCAAGAAACTCATGAATAAACCTTGTGCCTAGTCCACCCTCAATTTTTCTATTTATGGAATTTGTGCATCAGATTTTTGCTTCTGAAGATCATATTTTATCAGTGCTTGTGTACAATATTTTTCTGCCTGAGCCCCAAATGATGCATCCCTTCCATTTCACGAAAGCAACTGGACCAGCACTTGAACCAGACTGTGTGGGCAAGGGGCCAAATACATGGCACTCACGTTTCTGTTCATAAGATCTGCTTGAGAAAGCCATTCCATTGTCTCGTGTCATAAAGGCCAGCCCTACCATTTATTTTTATGCTTTATGTGTTTGTAGTGAACTCTAGCCTTCCTTAGAGAGACAATAATGGTTATCCATTTGGTCATATCTAAAGATAATTGTGATTAGCACCCTGAGAAAATGTCTTCATTCTATAGAATCCCTGTCCTAAGATTCCTACATAACGAAGTTAACAATTACACATTTTTCTCTACTTTAAAAAAAGAAAAGAAAAATCATATGGAAATGCATGGGCTAATTAAATCTTGTGAGTTGATTTATGCCAAGTAAATCCCTGCTCAGCCATGGGAACCCATTGGGTGACCTTGGGCAGGCAAGTCACATTCTCTCCACCACAGAGGAAGGCAATAGTAAACTCCCTCTGAACAAATCTTGTCAAGAAAACCCCGTGATAGTTTGCCTTAGGGTTGCCGTGAATTGGAAATGATATGAAGGCACACAACAACGAACACAAAAGATTAAACAGACTGGGCACTCCTTACACAGCTGCTGAAAGCAACTGTTATCATACTTCCTTGTAGGATAACTGAAATCTATGCTGAAGCCACAATGGATTCAGTCTTGCTTACAGTTAGCTGTGGGCTTCATCTCACTGGGTCAAGCCTAACTAATTCACTATTGCATTGTGGTTGAGAGTTTTACACCAGGCAATTCCAGACTGCTACAGTGAAATGAAACTACTCTGGATGCCCCTTTCTACTTTTAAATTGTATCTGATAAAACTTGTTGTTAAATTACTTTGCCAGAAATGTAATCAAAGAGAGCATTTATAAATCCTTCTGGGCTTCACTCTTACAGTCTCCTCATAAGACCTAGGGACAAAAAGGGTTTTCATAGTGGCAGGTTATTTGTTAATGCTTCTCATATACAAAAGCAAGTTCTACAAATGGTGACCTTCAGGCAGACATCATAACCCCCAATTTCGGGATACTGGATCAGAAGCTTTTGCTGAGAGCAAACTTGGTGGTGTTCTTTTGGTCTAGTCTTTAAAATCTGAATGCATTTTAATGAAAGTACTCAAGTTCGAACAAGTGATGTCCTTTTTAAACTAAATGAGAGTATTTTGGCTTAAATCCAAGTGTTATGGCTAACTTGACTTGTAGAGTGGGCTGTTAGTATGCTAATTGGTCCTTTAAACAGTTTTGTACTGAGTTGTGCTTCAGTTACAAAGCAGAGCTTGGGCAATAATAATAGAAAACTGGTACACGGTGTTCCTTATTGTCAGGTGGCAAACGGCTTTCAAATCTCACCCAACCAAGTTTTTCCATTTGATGGAAGGGCTTTTACATTAATTGCTCTCCCTCTCTGGAACCTTCAGTAGCTTGCTGTAGAGTTTTTTGCAAATAAGATGGCTGGCATTTGCTTTAGTCTTGATGCCACCATTACTACAGACTGAACAGTCAAATCATCTAAGTCACTATAAGCTGCTTTCAGTTCCATAGTGAGAGAAAAGCAGAATATGAATTGATTAATATTAATTAACAAAATGAGTAAATAAATAGCATGTTTTGATGACAATGATGACAAAACAAGTCCCATGGCATCATAAAATGCAGAATATTATGGGATAAGCTTCCACAGACTGTGGTTTGCTTCATTCTAAATTTTTGTGGTTAATAATAATAATAATAATAATATTTAATACTTATCTGCCTCTCCCCCTGAATCAAGGTGAGGAACAACAAAAGATTAACACGTAACATATATAAGTTAAAAACAGATCATCAGTTTTACAAATGCATAATATCAATCTAAAAGAACAAATAACACAAATATCTAAGTAAAGCAGTCAATACATAGCTAAAATTCATAGTTAAATTCACATTTTAAATCAGATAGATAGGCTGCTGGAAAAGACTGGTTTTTAAGGCTGTTTTAAATTCGGACAGCTGTCAAATCTCTTCTGGGAGGTCATTCTACAGTCTCAGGGCAGCTGAAGAAAAAAGTTGTCTGGGTGACCATTGCCAGTCTAGTCCTGGCTGGTTGAAGAAAATGTCCCTCATAGGACTTGCTTTATCTTGGGTTCCTTGTTATCTGCATGGTGTATTGGTATTGATATTGTTTGAAATATCATATACCATTTTTATTGTTTCTTTGGGGCACGTTTATTTATTATGGTCTTGCTTGGCATGAGTTGTTCTGATGTCACAGAGGCAAAGGAGGGAAGTGTTAGGAAGGGTGTTGAAGCTGCTGCTGGGTCACCTGCTTGTGGAAGTGGGCATGAGGGGAATCTCACCCACAGGCCACACTTTTGCACTCTTTTGGACATAAATTAAAAACAGTTGTCGCATACTCTCCCCCATATTTTCCTGGCTCAGGAAGTATGCTCACCCTTGGTTCAGTGAAGCTAATTCCCAGGGTCAACGAGAACAGCCTTCCTCCTGCTGTGATCTGGCATCTCCAGTCAGGTCATCGCAACAGGCATCTTCACAGAGCCGTGGTGGCGCAGTGGTTAAATGCCAGTACTGCAAGCCACAAGGTTGTGAGTTCGATCCTGCCGGGCTCCAAGGTTGACTCAGCCTTCCATCCTTTCGCAGGTCGGTAAAATGAGTACCCAGTTTGTTGGGGGCATGTATAGAAATGTTTCGAAATACATGCTATTTGTAAGTTGTTCGCCGCCTCGATCCATATGGAGAGGCGGGATACAAATAAATAAATAAATAAATAAATAAAATTTTTTTACTGAGGACACAGGCAAGGGGATGGCAGAATATTCTCATTCCATCAGTCCTGACTATGCACTCTTACAAGCCTACCTAAAAGTTCCCTCCATTTGTTCAACATAGCCGCATTCTGTTTAGGTGAGCATAGGGCAGACTGTGTACAACCTTAGTTACTCCTAGAGGTTAACATAACAGCTATCTTAAATCTTTTTGGCAGTTGATCTTTTTTGTGCCTGTACTTTTGATTTATCATTCTGAGGTGTAGTGGTGGTCGGCTACACAGGAGTCTTAGTAGTCCAATTTTACCTGATTAGTTTGGGGAAAGGAAGCCCAGCCCCATTAGCTTAAAGTGAGGCCCTTTCCTCAACTCACCTTTTTGTGGAGCTGGGGTGCAGGGATCACGTGAGCAGTCTCTTGTGAAAGGTTCTCGCGTCCCCATCGCTTCAGGTCCGCAGCTGCTGCCTGCTCACGAGCAGATAGCGCAAGAGCCCCTCCTCTTCCTTCCGCAGTGTAGCCTGGGATTTTCCCAGGCTGTGCTGGGGCAGGAAGCATGAGCGCCACAGCTCCGGAGCTTTGTACGCACGGCAAGTGTGCGCGGGGCCCTGGAGTGATTCATGATAGCACACCATTTTCAGCTCAAAGCCGAAAACGAAATAGTGAGTGATCAGCCCCTGCCAGCCCCTGAAGTGTCGCATGATTGTGAGTGTGTCATGTGGACCGCTCCTTGTAGTCACGCGACACTCCAGGGGCCCTTTCACATGGTCAATGCCGTGTGAAAAGGGACTAAGACTCTTTTGTTCAAGGCTGGATGGTGAGTTCAGCCAGCAACATTTTGTTGCAAGTCTAATTTGCTCTACACAAAGCACACCCTTCTCTACAATAACCACATTAATGCAGTATGTCTATCTATTTAAAACTGTGTATTCTTTTTAATTGCTTTCCATGGGCAACAAGAATTTGGTAGAAGAACATTACATTGGATTTTGGTCCATGTATTCTGACCACTCAGCAACTTATTTTGTTAATTGTTTACTTTAGTATGGTTCTAACCTGTGACCTGTGAACTTTAAGCTGGCTAGTTGTCTCTGCTCAGAGGTTAATCACTTGTTTTTAAACTGTATTACTTTTTACTCCTAACATACTACTGAGCTGCTTTTAGGATCAGAGAGCTTTATTCTGTGTACTGGCTGCTGTGTTCTAGTGAAAACAACCCTTTATATGGTGAGCCTTACAACCCCTGTTGATTTGATTTAGTTGTTGTTAATTTACTCTAGATTTGTGTTAACTGCCTTTCTTCTCTGCATGTAGATGCCATGACTTTTATTTATAAACTTTTAAATAGAATGCTTTGGGTCTTAATGCCCAGAAATGGATACTTATACTGAGAAGGAAAAACAAACTGAGAGGAGTCTTCCTAGGTCCTCTTCTACAAATCAGTACCTGTGGAAATCCTCAGTGGAAATGCAATTTTAATGTATGCTTATAGAGGGATCCAGGTTTGAGGGTGTCCTAGACAGAGGGCTCTCCATTTTGCATCTTTATGTCCTCTTTGGGATGGTGGTGCCCCTTTGATTGTCTTCTAGTGGCTGCCATTTCAACAGTTTCCTTGAGTCATTTAAAATGGTGTACTCTAAAAAAGCAGTGGCTTATATATACTGACAGCCTGATGATGAAAACCAAGGCAAAATATTGGCATTGGTGCATCTTTCTACTAAGAGATTGGCTATTGTTAGCTCCTGGAGTGTGCCAGGTGCTGACATTAGTCTTGTGAATGCTCTATTCCAGGAATGGGCATAGTGTGGCTCTTCAGATGTTGGATTACACTTCCTATCAGCATTAGCTAATGCTGAGGAGTGCTTGGAATTGCAGTTCTGGAAAACCTGGTTTTCCAATATCTGGAAAATCTGATTTTCTCAACTCTTATTCTATACAGAAATATGTTTCATATATGTAAGCTAATAATAAAAATAATTGCTGTTTTTAGCTTTTATCAGATATTGTTTTAATATACACCAGGGCAAAATAACAGTTTTAGATGGGTGTTTCTGATATTAATAAGGAACATGTAGTTTGTTTCTACTTTACTTTTTGGTTTAATATTATATTTAGAAATAACTGGCTATTATTGAACAGCTTGTTGATATTTGTTGGTTTTTAGATGATACAAAGCAAACTGTCTCCTCCTCTGAGCTTGAAGGGATTTTAAGTCAGTCTCCTTTTACAAATCAATACACAATGCACTGCAACATTCTTTTGTGTTAGCATTTTTAAGCTGCCAGCACACAAGTCAACAAATTGTTTTTTTAGGATGATATAACCATAAGTTCTTTTCCCCCATTCTTGTGCCTTCTCTGCATTGCTCTATTAGCAATGTACTAAATTAGACAGGGAGAAATTCAACATATTTCTCTATTGCTACACCTCTGTTCTGGGGAAAGGTGCATCTGTGCCATCTGTCATGTTAAAGACATGGAGAGTTACCAAACAGAAAAAGTGTATTCACAGGTTTCTGAATCCAAAGCCCTTGATAATGTTGCTGAACTTTAAGAATTCTCATGGGCTGTATGTATCTTTGCTTTATGGGACTTAAGATAGGGTAGAACATTAGGCCTGTTCTATTCTCTAATAGAACATTAGGCCTGTTCTGTTCTCTGCCTGAGCAAAACAACATAGCTTGAAGATTCAAGAAGATCCTCTTTTGTATTTGATTTCTTGTTCTAAATAATTTTTTCTTTTCCTAATGCAGAGTTTGCTTTTTGAAAAAAAGCGATTTGTCAGCTGTTCATTATTACCTTTGTGATTTTATGTTCTACTGTTACCTATTTGAAAGAATGTCATGTTACTTGCTAAGTTGTTAAAAAAATGATCAAAATGGGCCACCCAAACAATTGTTAAGAGTAATATGTAAATATTACCTATTCTATTTGAATGAGTATTAGCTTTTATGATATTTTCCAAAGTAAATATTATGCCTCCAATGGAGGATTCATTCAGCAAGGCTAAGTCCAAACCCCCTAAGGTGGAACCATACAGAACCAGCTGCCTTATAAATCCTGGACCCTCAGGTATATAGGTAAAGGATGCTGCATATCTGCATGGAGATATCTCGGATCTAGATTCAGGGTATAAGGCAGGACATCCTCCCAGCCAAAATAACATCAGATGAATGCATGGGGTAGATTGGATGCTATCCAACAAAGTGCTGATCTGCTACTGAGGAATCCTTACGATTAGGACCCTCCTCAGGTGTAAGAGGTTCTCTTGAGACAGGAGTTCTGCTCCTGGGGAAACATTGTGCTGAAGAGTCTCCAGCCTCGCCTAGAGGATGACACAGGCTCACCTACAGAAGCCTCAGTTCTAGGCTTTTGTTTGTGTTTGACTTGACTTTGGTTGCTACTTGAACTTCTGTGGTTTAAGATTCTTGATTGCTGATTGACTCTGGCTGTGGATCACCTTAACTTTCATTTACCCGCTTGCTGGTAGGACCCTTGCTAGTTTCTTTTAGTTTCTAATTCTACTTTTAGATTCCCCTTGCCTGGATTGGCTACTTGTTGCATCTTTGTCTGTATGAAGTCTGGATGGTTAAGACCTTGTTTCTGGGATGTGCTTGCCTGGGAACACAAATGTAATGACATCAACAAATTGCCCCTAAAGTAGCATACCTGGTAGTAACACAATTTCTTTCAGGTTCTTACATTTAATGTCTCTACAATGAAATTTGCAGATGTGCATAGCAAACTGGATTATACCAAGCAAATACTATGATGTGAAGAGTTTTCAATATATACTAAAGTTCCTTGAAAATGAAAAGAACAGTAACAGCAGCTGCAACACACAGTCCATATTTTACAAAGAAGTTGGAAACTTCAGTAGATACAGGACTATATTTCAGAGACCTCAATGAATTCAGGACCTGCTGTGATTTTAATGGAATTTTCCTGCTTTGCCATTGAATCTAAATGACAAATAAAAGACCCATCTTCTGTTTGTTTTAAAGAAGAGTTAGGAAATTGCAATTCATGGGCTCCAGTAGACCCAGCAACATTTTTTCACCTCAAAATGGCCCTTAAGAGTGTATGGAGGCAATTTGTTCGTATTTTTGGCCACCATAAGCAGTGTTAAGCTCAAGGGAGGGTCTTTTTTCACAATAGGAAGTGACTGGAAAGGAAGCTAAAAAATGTGAATAAATTGTCTTCCACACCCTCTAGAGTGTAGTGTGGGACATTTTTTCCAGGGGTTTGTAGTCTTCTAAGATCCCTGGGGTGACAGTGTGGCACCCTAACAAATGCCCAATATACTTTAAAGGTTTTATTTGAAGGGAGCCATGAAAAGGAAGGAAAAAGGAAGGAAACTCATTGAAGCCACTTCATGTTACACCTGTCATAAAAGACAATCTCTCAATGCAGATCCTACACTTTGGCAGAAAGAATGCGCAACTATAGGATGGGAGACACCTGGCTGGATAACAGTACTTGTAAAAAGGGATCTAGGAGTTTTAGTAGACCAGAAATTGAACATGAGTCAGCAGTGTGATGCAGCAGCCAAGAAAGCCAACATGATTCTTGGTTGCATCAATAGGAGTATGGTGTCTAGATTGAGGAAAGCAATAGTACCACTCTATTCTGCTTTGGTTAGACTTCATCTGCAATACTGTGTCTGATTCTGGGCTCCTCATTTCAAGCAGGATATTGACAAACTGGAAATTTCAGAGTAGGGTGACCAAAATGGTGATGGGTCTGAAAATCATGCCCTATGAGGAGAACCTCAAGGAGCTAGGTATGTTTAGTCCACAGAAGAGGTTAAGAGGGGACATAATAGTCATGTTTAAATATTGAAAGGATGTCATATTGAAGACAGATCAGGCTTGTTTTCCACTGCTTCAGAGACTAGGACAAGGAGCAATGGATTCAAACACAGGAAGAGATTCCACCTAAACCTCACGAAGAACTTCCTGACAGTCAGAGCTGTTAGGCAGTGGAATACGCAGCCTCAGAGTGTGGTGGAGTCTCCTTCTTTGGCGGTTTTTAAGCAGAGGCTGGATGGCCATCTGTTGGGAGTGCTTTGATGTGTGTTCCTGCATAGCAGGGGGTTGGACTGGATGGCCCTGTGGTCTCTTCAAACAATATTATTCTGTGATTCTGTAGACTATTATAGGCTATTATTTTTCCCAAGTCAGTATACTCTTCTGATTTCTGTACTTATGAAGAGCCTAGTGAATAAATGAAATCAATGGAAAGATCTTGGTATTTACTTTTATTATATAATCAAGGAAAGAAATAATATATAATTTACAAGATACTGCAATATAAGAATCTTGCCACTGGCACAGATATATTTTAAATTTTTTGTCTAGGATTTTTAAAATTATTTCTACAGTTCTATACCACTAGTAAATTTTCTAACATATTCACATTTCATAGCAGTTACACATTATTTAAATTTTCTGATTGATTTTGCAGCATTATTTTGTTAGTTCAAAATAATAGTTTACTACCACTTAATCTTCTTCCTTCTAAGACATCAAATATATCATTCAAACTATACTCAAGGCATTGCAGAAGTTCTTCTAAGTCTTCCTGTAAATAGCTAGTTATAATACATCCTATCCAATTATCAAACACATTATATCCAATACCAAAGCCATCTGGCACCACAGGCCCAAACCCACCGTAGTGCACTGCTGGACTGCCTAGTGTACTAGTGGAAACAATAATATGGTTTATGTTTTTGTAAGCTGGGTCATTATAAAAATCAGGAATACGTCCACCTCTGCGCTGGATGAGGTACTTCAAAGCAAACAAATGGCGATCAAAACCTTGGCCTGCATTTAGAAAAGAGGACAAATGCATTGATTTCAATTGAGCACATAAAATGGATTAATCTTATTTACAAAATAATGAATTCACTATAGGCTTTTTGTACAATAGGAAGAATCTCAAGCATGGTCCAGGCAAGGTTATGTACCCTGGAGATTCTGATTGCAGTGGCAATGTCAAGGATATGCCTAATACTCCCAATGAAAACAATTAAATCTCAGTGTTCAACATAAGGTGTACCATGCATCTCTGATCTTTTATGCTATTTCTCATAATTTCTGATAACTCCAAAACCATGAAAGAAAAGCTGTTTTTCATATTAAAAGATGAATGTTAAGAAGCTCACGGAATCTCTTTGCTGCGTTTAAAGCTTGCTTTTAAAAATCTCTTTGTTTCTTGGAGCCTCTTCCCACTCATCTCTTTATATCTGCTACTTTCATATGAAACTCCCTTGTTATTTCAGAAACCAAATTGCTAAATCTTTTAAATCAATTTAAACAAAATCAAAATGACTTCCTGGGACTAAAGCAGTGTTTAATGTCAAGCTGTTTAAAGCTAAAAAATACGCTATGGAAGACCTGCTTATGAGTTATATAGAAGCAAAGGTAGATTACCAGTACCCTGTTCCTCGTGTGATGTACAAATTCTACATGTATACATGTCTAGAGTGGATCACATCTGAATATCTTTGCTTTATACATGTGGAAGAGAGCGATTTTGACATTTAATATATATCTGATCAATGCACCCTTTCCATTCCAGTTAGGTAGTGTGAAAGACAAGACTAGGCATAATTTGAAATAATGGCCTTGGTCAGGGCTGAGAAAAGTGTGGTCCTTGGCATCTCCAGAGTCCTAAGACCAGCTCTTCTCTGGCCAAAAAAGAAGGTGAATTGCTGTTCTTGGAATCCTTTTAAATAGGTTACAAGGTCCCTATTCTGTTTAACATCAAAAAATAGCCATCACTGAGAATCCAAAATGATTTCTTTTTAATTTGGCGGTCTGCAGGATGCCAGTGCATAAAAGTGGGCCCTGGACCTATCATAGCTGCCCACCTCTGACTTAAGTAATCAAAATATGAGCAGTATCTGCTTTCACTCTGCAATTATATATCCGCTTGCCTAGAAACAAATATTATTGTGGCTTAATCAAGACATGAATGTTGAATAGTTTTAAAGATTTTTTTCATGCCCCTATTTTTAACACACTCCTGCTATGCTGTGTTTACTTGCCACTTTTGCCAATAGCAGTTAAAGACAACTGTCTTCAAACTAACAGTGAAATGTCTTTATAGCAGACAGCCATAGTTCCACAAAGTCCAGGAGAATGCACATCTGCTGTTATTGAGATGATGCTTAAATTTAGAATTATTGGAAGACACAGAATGTGTGTGTGTGTGTATTAGAAAATATAAATATATTAGTCTTGGTTAGTAGCTCTTAACTTTTTCTTTACCGGGGACTCCCTGTAAATATAATTTGTTGCCAGAGTCCCCAAAGATTTGACTCAAGATTTAAGTATTTAAATTCAAATATTCAAATATTTAAGTATTCAAAATATTTAAAGTTGCTCATTGTGCTCTTCAAATGAGGGAACAATTTGGGAGTGTGCCCACGCCCACTGCTGCCCCATAGAAGAGACAGTCAAACAAGGCATTCCGTGCAGTAGCAGCAGTGCTGCCTTTCCAAAATGAAAAATTAATTAATCAGATCAATTGCTCATATCTGTGGGGAGGCCAGAGAAGGGAGGGAGGGAGGGACAGAAATCAAAGATATAAGGAATGCAGAAAGCCAGTGCTGAGTGGTTCTCATCTGTAAGTGATGAATCTGTGTGTCTTGCCTTGAATTCTTTCACCTTGCCTGACACTTGGTGTGGAGTTTTCTCTCCCTCCCTTCTGGAGAAGCGAAACTGAGCTGAGAATACAGGTGCATGCCCTCTCTTCTTTTTCACTCCTTTCTGAGAAGACACAGCAATTAGCAGAGAGGTTTTGCTGTTGTCACTGTTGATCTCCAACAGCAGAACTTTACAAAACCTCTGTGAGGAGTCCATGGACTCCAGGTTAAGAATCACTGGTCTAGATGATATGACCTCCTTCTTTTTGTTTGAACTGAAATCTAATACTGTTTTTCAGAGGCAGTTTTCACATCACACATGTGCTTGTTATATAGTCATATAATTGAAGATTGTACCCCTACCACCCTTCACTAAAAAAGCTTCTATCTCTCATTTTAAAAACTTGCTGTCATTAACAGTCTGCTTTTCCTATGAAAGAAAAAGTGTGATGTGATGTGATAGAGTTGGATTAGGGCTGGACAGACAATGTATAGAAATGTTTCGAAATACATGCTATTTGTAAGTTGTTCGCCGCCTCGATCCATATGGAGAGGCGGGATACAAATTAAAAAAAAAAATCAAAACCCTACCTAACAATGAAGCTCAATGAGTAATCTTGGCCCCATCACTAAGGCTGCACCTGTATATATACTTACTTGGGAGTAATCCCCAAGAAATCATAAGAACTTACTTTTGAGTACTGAATTGCTGCAGTTTAACTCTTTATTGTCTGACCTACTTACCTCACAGGTTGTTGTAAGCATAAAAATGGGAATATTATGTATGACACCTTGAACAACTTGGAGTATAGGTGGTAGATGAATGAAAAATAACTAATATTTAAAACTTTTCAGTGTTCTTTGTGTTCTTCAAAAAACTCTTCGGTTAAACAAGGAAAAGCCAAAATGGGTATTACTATTTCCACAGGAAAATTTTTAAAACACTCACCATTTCTGTATGACTTGTCAAAAAACATAAGCCCAGTTTTCCCGGCTTTTACAACATTAAACATCTCATGATATTTTAATGATAACCTTATTCAAGAATCAGTCCTACAAATACTATCACAAGACTTAGAACAAATAAGTATTTCAGAATGTTGAAAAGGCCTAACCTAATGTAGCTTCCAGCTGCAAGCGTTTATGGTACCTTGAACATTCATCAATCATGTTTCTCATATCTTCAATATTATGCTTTCCTCGTTCATCAACAAATGCAGTTGTACACTTCTTTGTGTTTATAGATGTTGGCCGAATTGTCTCAGTGCGACCATGTTTAAAAGCTGCAGTACTGCATGCTTCATAAGAAGGAAGTAGTTTTCCATATCGATGATAGATAGCCATCTGACATGCAAGCTGAAACACAGCATCAGGGCTCAAATTTTGATTTACTGCAAATTGTTTTCCAAACTTTTCATACCTAAATGATCTAATATACAAGCTTTTCCTTTTTTCAGCAAATTTTGTACGTGCAGTGCTTATAGCAGACATGACTGTCCGGCCCAGATTAAATTCCAGTTTGTCATATGATGTAACAAAAAGGGCAGGACTGGATTCTGGTACAAGAGCTGGGTGCTCTGTGCTGTCTCTATATACTTCATTAATAAAACGTAGAACTGCAACACCATCTCCCCAAGAGTGTTCAAAATTTACTCCTGCAGTGCCATCACTAGTGACAATCAAAGTAATGGATTTGTCAAACCAACGATTGAAACCATTTCCATGCAGAAAACAATGAGAGAGTTCAACTTCATTTTGTGGGGAAGTGTTATCTAAACAAAGGCAGAAGACTGCACTGTCAATTTTCTTTAAGTTTTCTTCATTACCTGTTTGAACAAGTTGCTGCCGAATTGTCGCCCAGGTATTTCTTTCTTCAGTTGTGAGGTATGAAAGTTCAAACCCAGGCAACCGATCAGCATCATGTATTATTTGTATTAAATGAGCCTGGATTTCAGATGGATGTAGAATATTACCAAAAGGATCCAGTACTTCAAAAACATAAAGATGACCATTTCTCATCACCAGCAAATGTCTTGCAAATTCATCTGTGAACAATGTATCTTTGCTTAAATTAGGAATTCTGGCACTGTTGAACAGTAACTTATACTGTGACATGTCTAGAGGATATGCATTCACCAAGTATGCTCCGTACCAGGATAAAGTAGGTGGAAGAATACGGATAAAGTGTTTGAAAACTTTACTTTGACCCCATTTGCGGTTTACATAATATATATCTGGTCTCAAATAGTTATTCTTCAGAGAGTTAAGAAACTTTAATGATGATACGATCAGATTTGTTGCTCTTACTACTTGACTGTTGTATTCTGGTTTTGGATCAGGACTTAAAGTAATAAAAGGGTTGTAATTCAAAACAACTGGTTCTCTTGCAGAAAGATACATATCATACCAGGGTGCTACAAAGGCAAAAATAATTAAGTTAGTAAAGCACACATTTAGCTATTTGTCATCTTTAAACATATTTCATAATTATACATTTTGCACATTCTGTGAAAAAGCTAAATAAAAAAGATGCTATAAAAGTTAAGGCATAAATATATCTTCAAGAATGTCCCCCTGATCTTACTTCTGATATTCTGGTTAGTCTTTCCTTACCCCTGCACTGGCTCTGCCAGAGTTTATTATGGATGATCGTAAGTTCAGACCAAAATATCTTCATATTGGTAATAATTTTATTCATAAATTATCTATTATCATACTGAAACACAGATGGTGGATTGATCAACATGAACATATTGGAAGAAATAGCTTCTGCTTGTTTAATATTTAGAGGACAGATAATTAGATGTTACAAGGTGGTCTTGATACATGATTGCCAATTTGTAGTTCTCATCTGAATGGGACTGGAGCTTGGCAATAGAAAATAAATTCTAAAAAAACAAATAGCTTTACCTTAAGTCAGGTAACTCTTGTTTAGATTCTTGTTTTTTGCTTACAATAGACTCACATAAGTACAAAACAGAGCAAGCTAAGTGTCCTTATGAGAAATATTACTGTACTTCTCGAGTCTCTTGTTTTGAGGAGAAAGGCAAACTAAAAATCAATTAAAAAATAAAAATATTTGAAAGTCCCTTAAATATGCAATCTTGTCTGTTTCATCCAGCAACCAACAGTGATAAGTTTTTTCCTCGTAATTACCTCCTGTATTAGTGTTTACAATTCAAAAAGGCACTGTTTTTAGTTGCTCCATGACAGTTTTTATTTCCTTCCAAATTAAACTGTTTAATAATTTTTATATGGTTAAGTCCTGTGCTATCTCGAGCTGCAAACTATGAGATAAGAAGCTTCATGATTCAGACTACTCTTACACTAATGAGCTCTTTTATAATAATAATAATAATAATAATAATAATAATAATAATAATAATAATAATATATATTTATTTATTTGTATCCTGCCTCTCTCTTTTAAGTTACTTCAGAAGGCTGAGCCAAACGCTGCTTCCTCTGGTGTCTTTAATGTGCTCTCACATGTCATATCTCCACAGGTCTTTTGCAGTTGTACTCTGTCTAAAACTGCTTGGAAAGTTTTAGCATAAGACCCAGATATTGTATAGAACACTTTGCTTCCCGAGATACCTTTTGCTTCACATACTGCTGACTCAGTGCTCAATATCTGACAGGATGGCTAGGCATGTGTAGGAGAATAAATAATTTAGCTTTTGCATGGAGTTTCAGATGTGCTGTAAACTCCCAGGCTTTCTATATATTAGCTGCACTGACATTTTGCCTGTAACAGAGTCACTAATACATGGTTTTAAAAATGCAGTACTTTTAATAAAGTTTAATAAAATTCTTACCTACTAGTTTTTTACTTATTTTATTTGCATTTTACTCTTCCTTCAAGGGATTCAGAGTAACTGAGATTTCCAAGCAATATCTCATCCAGATACTGGTCTAGACTTCTTAATGTCTAAAGCATCAGTAAATGCTTTAATTGACTGAGGACAAAGTGAGATTGGGCAATAAGTAGAAAGTTTCAAAAGAAGCATTCAAATGTCCATTTTGATCATAGCAGGTGGCTTACTTTTTCTGCCTCGATAACTTCTGTGTGCAATTGGCAAATGATCATACAAAGATTCTATGACAGGCTTATAGTAAGGGTAGGGTTATCTCCTGTTTACGTACCTCTCAAGGTAGTTTGCTATGGGCAAAATGCCAGTGGTAAATGAGCCTACAGCTAAAAGTGGACCCATCCTTTTCCTCTCAGTTTTTCTGACACTCATTTAGTCTCCTCTTTAACAACACTCTCTCCATTTATCAACCAGCTGTTAGGGAAAGAAGATCACTCTAAGTTTATAATCTGACTTTGGTAATTGGACAGAGGACTACAGCTAACCATGGTAGTTTGCCTGCCCCATACATTGTAAGTGGACACGCCACTGCTCAGCCTCCTTTTTTAAGCTTTGGGGTAGAAAATGAGAGGTTAGTATTCATCATTAATGGCTATTCTCTGTATAAGGTAGAAACCCTGGATGGCCACAAGCAAAATATAAACTGGTGTGCAAAAACCACCAGCAAACACAACATGGTGCAAAACAGGTCTAGGAATGACTCGGGGTAAACCTGAACGATAGTAGGAAAATACCAATAGTATTTTTACATGTCACAAAGAAAATTAAAAGAACAAACCTGATATATAACTTGTGTGCTTATTATTTCTATCATGTTCAAGAAGATCACGATGTATAAATTTGCCCTCTCCAGTCACAAACTGTTTGGCCAATTTTTCAGTATTTCTGCAAGTTTAAAATAAATTGATAATAACTGGACAGTAAGTTGTAGTTGTGAGAACTTTAATATGTAGTTAAAATAATATCCTCTTTCCATTTATCCTTACAAACCCCTAAATTAATATCCCTGTGTATGTGTGTACCTTCAATTCACCTGTCAACATATGATGACCCCATGAATTCTTAGGCAAAGAATACTCAGAGGTGGTTTTGCCAGTTCCTTCCTCTGAAATAATAGCCTACAGCACCAATTGGTGGTCTACCATCCAAATACTAATCAGGGCTGACCTTACTTAGTTTCCAAGATCAGATAGGATCTGATGTCTTTAGGGTGTTAACAAACCTCTAAAGCAGTGGTTCTCAACCTGTGGGTCAGAACCCCTTTGGGGGTCGAATGACCCTTTCACAGGGATCTCCTAAGACCATCGGAAAATACATATTTCTGATGGTTTTAGGTTCCATTTCTTCCTCGGTGGTGGTGCGCAAACGCAAGCCATGTGCTTGCGTCCTCCTGCCCCCTGTTCAGAAGGGACTGAAATCGCTCCCCTTCTCCACTACCGGGAGAACCTCCTGTCTGACGGGCCAGCTTGGGGACGCAGCGGCAGCACGGGGGGCAGGCCCCTTCCTCGCCACAGCCCCTGCCCCCCTCGCCACAAAGGGGGGCGCTGCGGAAGGACTGGGGGGCCGCAAGGCGGTGCTTTTCCGGGGTGGCGAGCGTGCCCGGTGCAAAAGACAAACGTGCTGGGATTCCTCCCCCCCCAGCCAGCGTCGACACTCTGGAAACTTTTCCCACACTGCCCCCCCCGGGGGGGGTTCTCAGAGTTTTTTCCTGGGGGAGACACGCGACTCCTTTTTCCCTCCCTGCCTGCCCCCTGCCCCGTTCCTGGTTGGTGAGGCAGCCTTTGCCGGGGGGATGGGGAGGCATTGTAAATAATAAATAAATAATTTTATGGTTAGGGGTCACCACAACATGAGGAACTGTATTAAAGGGTCACGGCATTAGGAAATTTGAGAACCACTGCTCTAAAGAAAATTGTCCAGCACCAGTTCAGTGGATTAGTTTATAATGATATAATTTCTTGAACCTGGCTAGTGCAATACAAAGCATTCAGAATCAAGATGTGTATCTTGCTTAGTTTCTAGTTAGTTCAGCCACCCTCTTTCGTGGGAGGAGGCAAGTACCACTCAGGAACAAAGATTCTACAGAGTACTGGGCCACCTGTTCAGTACCATTTTATCTGCACTGTCTGGTAATCTATCACCTGGGTTACAGACAAAAGTATCTCTAGCCCAGCTAACATGGATTGAAACTAGGCCTTTCTGAATGTAAAGCATATATTCTGTCACTGAGCTACAGCTTTTCTTACAAGCACAGAGTCGCAAGAGAAAAAAACATATATAGAGTAATATATGAGAGTATGTGAAAGATGGTATTGGTGCCATATTTAATATAATCATTTCTTATACCTGTACTGATCATCATTCAACAGTGGTTTCTGGGCGGCTAAGTATCTCTTGATTGTATCTTCCAATTTTGGAATAGGCAGTCTAAAAATGGATGTTTACAAGTTAATCTTAGCAAATTATAAATCAGGTTTCTGTATCAGTTCTCAAATGCAACTAAGCCTACAAAAAAAGCTGTTAGTTCACATGCCACACATATGCACATTACTAATTTGTTTAAAAGGAAATGAAGTTTTCCCCTTTGCAAAACTAGTGCGCCTGGTGCAGCAGACCTGACTCTTACTTATCACAGACAAGAAATTATAAATACAGTGAAGGGCACTTTTAAATGTTCCACACATGACCTTGTTAAAAATATGGATAAAAGACACTTAAAGAAGGACATGATAATTGAATGACGGAGAAGGGACAGATGGATGTTTCCTCCCTATCACTTTTCAAAAACAGGGGTGTTAAGTCTGTTTCAAGAAAAAAAGAAAGTAGGGAAAGACTTTGGCACTCTTAATAACAAATGTATTTTAGCATCAGCTTTTGTGGATTGCAATCCATTTCCCCAGAAGAACCGAGGAATGCATTCCTCACAGACAAACAAAGATGTTGCAACTCTGTGCCACCCAAAGAAATTCGTTTCTAATAGGCTGAATTCTAACCCCTGTGGAATTTTTCCCCATTTAAATGAGTGGCTTCTGTGCCCAGCTGCTGCTTGAGACCAGACAACAGAGCAACCATCTTCAGCCAGCAGAAACGCCTCTGCAAAGCCAGGGGAACGGAGGGCTAAGCGGGGCTGCTCCTCTTCTTCCCTTCCCGCTTTCTGGCTCCGCTCTGCCTTCCCTTTCCCTCCCTCCCCTCGCGAGCTGGAGGAAGGAAGAGGGACCTGGGCAAGCTAGGCTGGAAGTGCATGGTCGGGATGGTGCTGCGGTGCACGAAGTGATGGTCCGTGTCCTGTTCGGACACGAGGCCCTCCGGCTGTCCCACCGTCCTCCAGTACCGCCGGCTCCGCAGGGCCGCGGCACCCCACTGGGGCCTCCCTCGGTGCATGTCGCGCTCCTCGGACCCAGGGGCCGGCCCAGGCCCTCATCGCCGGGCGCCAACCGACACCCGCCGGCACGCGCTTCTCCGAATGGCGGCAAAACGGCCGGAGGCGGCGAAGAACGGGGCCGCCCGAGGAGGCCGCGGTAGCCAAGGCAACCGGAGGGCGCGAGAGGCTTTGCGGCCCTCCCGGTTCGAGGGTGGCTCGGTGGGCAGAGGCCGTGGCCTGGTGGTCGCCTTCGGCTGAGCCATGCGCTTCCCTCGGGCTGCGGCACGCCTTTTCTCTCGACGGTCATGTCGTCCAGAGAACCATTTATTTTTAATTTATTACGGGGTAGCGTTTGAGGGAGACCCCCCCCCATTTATTTCTAACTGTCAGCAATTTAGTTCTCTAGCTGCCACCTCGCCCTTTCCTCAGAGGAGATGACACGTCATTAGACTTTAGGCTGGTGCCGAGAAAAATAATGGTTGAAACATGATCAATAATTTAAAAGTACGAAGCCGAGCCAAGCCCCGCAGGTACAAGCATTAACATTTAAAGCCTGACAGGTTTTCTGCGCACAATTTGTTTTCGGGACGTCGGTCCTGTATTTAGGATTATTCTTTAGATTTTTTTTCTCTCTCTCGCGTGTTCAGTGAATCTAAGCAGTTAGATATTATTTTGGAAGACAAAACAGTCGCTCAGTTTTTTTTCCTGGTGGGAAACAAAAAAAAAAAAAGTGGGTCATAGCTAAGCTCACTTTTACCCTGAAGCGTTTTATGCATCAGGAAGAGAAGACAGGCTGGGGTAAAATAGGTCAGATCTCGTTGTTGTGCTTTATTTTCCCAGCAAGTGGCTTAAAGATTAGGAGAAAATAACACCCCCCATCTGGAAATCCAGGACAAAAAATATTCAGGAGTGGCTGCCTTGGCCATGGAGCAAAAGCCACAACAAAATCCGCCTTCAGTGATACCTTTTTTGGGCCAGCTCCAAAGCATAAAATGCATTATGCACGTTTTCCAAGCTTCACTGACTTCTTCATCAGGTAAAGATGTTAAGAACCACCCGAGAGAAAAATGGCGATATTTAAGATTCATAGGGTTATACTGTGTGTGAGATGTTGTCAGGCAAGATGGTATTGAGGCATTTCAGTGCAGGCAGAGGCCATTATTGGCTTTAGGGACAAACAACAATAAAAGGTAAAAAAAATAAATAATGCAACTCTATTAGCAACATAAAAGTAACTTCTCTTTTGCTTGAGATCTCAAGAGTAGTTACTTGTCTGTTGCTAATAGAGTTGAACTTTTGTTACCTATCTTTCATTGCTATTCGGCTAATCTCTTAGATTAGGGCCATTTCCACTATTAACAGTGCTATTGTTCTATTTTCAACATCCTGTGGAATTCTGGGGTTTGTAGTTTACTGAGACCAAAGAGCTCTGAGGTTGAAAATTCTAAATGCCACCCTCTAAACTGTAAACCACAGGATTTCATAGGATGTTCAAAGTGGAATAATAGCAGTATAATAGTGTAGTGCAGAAATGGCCTAAGTTCTCAAGAGAGGAAACCCTAGCTGTTCCCATATCTTCACTTGACAAGATGGAGCAAACTCGCTCTGTTTTTTTGCAGACACCACCCCACCCTTCAGTTGTCACCAATTTGCAGTTAATTTGCCTGCCTCTGTCATCACTGCGCTCCCATGTGAAGAAAGAAAGGTTAAGGGAGTTCATAAATACATATACCTCATTTAACTCAGTAGATGTAATTCTTTAACAGAAAATTTGGTATGAAAACATGGAAAGAATAGGGGTAGATTCCTACAGAAAAGAAGAGCAGTTCAGCATGTTTCAGCAGACTTTTTATCCAAAAACTTGCCTTGTGATTTACATTTTGGTGGTGAAACTTACAGACGTGCTTTTTTTAACATGCTGGGGGTAGCTGGTGATTTGGGTTTGTTTGCCCTCCCCTTTCTGTTTTGTTGTTCGCACATAGTAGGGGATTCCGGAGGCAGCCAGTGCTTCCAGAATCCCTTACCTTGTCTTTTGTGGACAGGAATACACAGCTACAGGAGGGTCAGTTAGAGTAGAACACCATTCTTTCTCAGCTCAAGCATTATTGTGTTGATTATGCTTCTGCTGCTGCTACCCAGTAATGAAAGTGTGTCTCCAGCGCCCCTTCACCATCCTCCCATTAACGATGCAGCTAAAAAACACATAAAATTATGACTAGACCTCCATAGAATTGGGCTGCACAGTGATACAGAAAAGAAATATTACTTTTCTTCATGTATTGCAGAGGTCCAGCAGTTGGGAAGATTACTAGTTGTTTACTTTGTGACAGTATGACTGTAAAATAATAGACCATTTACCCAAGGGCTGTGAATTGTGCAGCTCTCCAGATATTATTGAAGGACAGCTCTAGGCAGCCATAATCGGCCTATCCAATGACGAGAAACACTGGAAGTTGCATGATTTCCACCCCAATATAAGCAGTGCAATTCTAAGCATGTCTGTTGTTGTATGCTTTCAGGTTGTTTCTGACTTACACTGACTCTAAGGTGACCCTATTTATTTAATATGTATTTTTTTTACAGCAAGATTTGTTCAGAAGGAGTTTGTTTCTGCTGTCTTCTGAGGCTGAGAGAGTGTGACTTGCCCAAGACCACTCAGTGGGTTCCTATGGCTGAATGGGGATTCAGACTCTGGTCCACCTGTAGTCCAGTACTCTACTACACCATGTTGGCTCTCTAAGCTTGTCTACTCTGAGGTAATTATCACTGAATTCAGTAGGACTGACTCCCAAGTAAATTATAGTGTGTCTAAGTAAGAAATCCTAAAAAGCCAATAGAATGCATAGATTCCTTGAGGCATTGTGTTTTTCCCAACAATATATGTTTTAACTTTAATTTAATTCATCTCCTTCAGCCAAAAGTGTTTTGCATACTTCCACATGCTGTTGTCCCCACACTATTCTTGTGAAGTAGGTTCATTTAAAAGTTTGTAATTAACTCAAGGTAATTGCACAAGCTTTGTGAGTAAGCTAGGATTTGAATCTGATACCCAATGTACATTGTATGCAGTAATCCACAAACTGAAAGAAAGATATGTAATTTTGTTAATGGTAATACTGTTACAAGGTCAATTCAAAAGATGAGTAGATGTGTGGCCAGTGTATATTCTTATGAAATTGACAGGAACCTAAAAAATGTATATTGTGCAAGGGCTCACAACGAACTTGGGCAGCAACTAAGTAGCACATATGCATGTATCAACCCAGGACATTATTTATTTATTCATTTAGAATTTGAAGTTTACAATTGTTAATTTGACAATCTTTGCCCTCAAGCTTACAACTTAAAAAGACGGGACACACAAAGTAAGGGAGATGGCAGATGGCCCCCTACTGATGAGTGGGTATGAATTTCCACTCGGCCATGGAAACCCACTGAGTGACCTTGGGCAAGTCACACACTCTCAGTCTCAGAGGAGGGCAAAGGCAAACTCCCTCTGAACAAACCTTGCCAAGAAAACTCCATGATAGCTTTGCCTTAGGGTTGCCGTAAGTCAGAATGACTTGAAGACAGACAGAAACAAAAACCTCTCTGTGGTAGTGTTTTGGCCAAATAAGATAAGGTATTCTACAATGAAATCACCGCTTGTCAATATGATTCTTTTTAGTGGGTAGAATGATGAATATTCATAATTTTAATACATTGCAGAATTCAAGTAATTGGATTATATACAACGATAAATGATTTTTTTATATATATATATATATACACACACACACACATACACACACACACACACACACATTCATAATATATGTATGTATGTGTGTGTATATATATATATATGCGCTCAGAGAATGATCTTATTTGTGATTTGCTAGTCTTGGGTCCAGTAGGAAGCCCACAGGAATAGAAATAATGCATAACTTGTTACATGATACTCACTCACAGAAGTATTTTCCCCTGTAATTCTATTAAATAGAAAAGTAGCCTTTAATTCAATATGATTGATGGGGGATATGATTTATTTTTTAGATTATTATATACAATTTTTCATGCATATGGTGCCTTAAATTCATATTTCTCTTGACATCAGGTTATTTTCAAAAGGAACTCATAACAAGGAAACCTATTCATACATACTCAGAAGTAAGTCCCATTGAATTAAATGGAATCAAATAACTAAATCCCAGGTAAGACTGCAGCCTTACGATGTCTAAATTTTTAAAAGAAAATAGATTTTTAAAATAGAAAAAAAAAGCCCTTTTGTTCCATTATGGTTAGTACATGTGAGAAATACTGTTCAAATTTTCTGGAAAAGTGCAAAATAAAGTCTAAGGCACTATCAGATCTCTTAAACCCTATCCTTTATTTAATGTCTAGGTTTCTGTACGTAGGATGGATTCTAAAATACCAGCATTAGAGGAAATACATTTTTTGAAAGGAACAACATGCTTTGCTCTGGGCATGAATCAAAAATACTCCTCCCAATCAGGATTCTGCCTCGTTTTCCTTATATTTTTCTTATATCAGGATAAAGTCCCTGTAGTAGCAAAGAGGGGCCTAAATACCCTAACAGCCACAGATCCCAACAGATCTTGGAAACTAAGCAAGGTCAGCCCTCATTAGTACTTGGATGGGAGACTACCAATAGTTACCAGGTGCTGTAGGCTGTATTTCAGAGGAAGGAACTGGCAAAACCACCTGAGTATTCCTTTCTTAAGAAAACCCTATGGAATTCATGGGGTTACCACACTGGTGGAGCTTGGAGTTTGTGGAGGGGGGCAGGGCTATGGTGCAGGGGGTTTGGCCATGGTGCATGGGGGGGATGGCTGTGGGATGTGGGGCGGGGCATGGGGGCATGGCCACAGCATGTGGGAGGCCCCCCAAAAATTGCTGCGGGGGCAAACTGCCTCCCCTATTCCTATGCGATTGGGTTACCATAAGTTGACAGGCGATTTGAAGGCATGTACACACACAAACAGTAGTAAGGAAGATGGCACTCGTGCTTTCCTATATCAGTCACTCTCAGATTTTAGACTTTTCAGCTTCAGCAGCTTTAGTGATCCAGTGTACTTCAGTTCGGAAGTATATCCTGCTAAGTTCAATGGTGCTTACTCTCATGTAAGCATGTGTAAGATTCAAGCCTAAATGAGTTTTCTATTTTATTTTAGAAAACAATAATGTATTATAGTACTGCAAACACAACCTAAAATAATATTAAATAGTACATGTTGTTTGTCCTAAAGATTTTAAGGATTTTTTTAAAATACAGGCAGATCCCTTTTTTCCCCTATGTCATGTTTATATATCTATTTATCTGATTTTATAGTACACATATTCTTTAATTATTTCCATTTTTTATGCAGAAATTTCTTATGCTTGATTCATAGCAGTGACACCAGAAGCAGAAATTTTCTGTTTTCTCTCTTCCCTATTTCTTAAAAATAACACTTAAGTGAAGAAACTCACAGAAAAAAACATTTATTATTGGGTCCATTTAACATTTTTAAACAATATATTTCATATTTTAATTTATATTTATATATAACCAAATGTAAGATCTACCTAAATCTTTCTGTTAGCAATAAAACAATAGAATGTAGATTCCAAAATATTTTTAAAATCTGTTTTATTAACAGCAGATTTATTGTGCAAATGAAGGTCTGAAAGGAAATGTTTTTAATTGGGGATACTTTTCTTTGCAGAATGTTGACATTTCTACTCTCCTAGTTAGGACTGCCTGGCTCTCTTCCTCTGGGAACGACTAGAAGTGGATTGGCTGCCAGTGAGCTCATGTATTTTTGTATCTTTTTCACGCTAGCAGGAATATACCACGTAAGCTTCTTCAGTTTGTGAGATGCTGCTATTCCCTGAGCCACATTTTGTTTTTCTCTCTGCTGATCTGAACGTATTGTGTTGGCTCTGCAGAAATGTCGAGTCTCTCTTCCCTTTGCGGGTGTTAATACCCTTTGTTGGTAGGGTTTACTGACGTCACGGGGCAATGGCTGAGCTCGAAGCTAGTAGCCGCTGAGTTTATGTACTGATTTCACCTTCAGCAGCAGTAGCAGCAGGCTGTTGTCACAGAAGTAAGCCTTATTTTGACTTGCAGAGAACGGGATTGCTGAATTGGGCATTGACTGAAACACCCCTCCAATCCACTGGCTATCCAGCTGGGCAAATGAAACAGCTTCAGGAAATGAAGGAAGAATAAACCCAAGAAAGAGGCTTTGGATTTATAATGCAAGCAGCTTTTGCAAGATCCCTAACCACCTTGCTCTTCTGTTTTGGGATTTAAGACCATGTATGTGGGGCATTATTTACTCTTCAAGCATTTCATATCTGGAGGTTGGGGGGGGCGTGTGTCTTGAAGAAGAAACAGTATTTTTGTTTTGACTTGAAATATTGGTTTGTTCTTCCTCTTCCCGCTTCCCGCATTGTATTAATTTTGTCACAATCAGTGTTTGATTCCAGCATATTTTTTTTTAAAAAATGTTTATTTATAGGTCTGTTCACATTGTAGCCTTTGGAAATGAAAGAGGTGGATTTTCAGAGGATGATCAGCAGAGAAGTCTGATCCGGACCTATCTTGGAAGAAGCGCTCTGGTTTCAGAAACTGACAGCAGTTTATTGCTAAACTCTGCCAACTACATTAGAAATCCTGCATTCACTGAATATCAAGCCTGCGTGTTTGGAAATGTCAGATTGGTTGTACACGACTGTCCTCTCTGGGTAAGAAACTGTAGTAGGAAGCTAAGAGACCAATCTTAAACATATTACTCAGGAGTAAGTCTGAATACATTTCATGAGACTTACTTCCTTGTAAGTATGTTTAGGACTGTAGTCTTAAAAAGATCAGCATCTCATACAGGACAAGATTGTTGCAATATTGGCCTGGTGAAAGAACAGAAACGATTATATGTATCTTTTGTAAAATACTCAATTGAGTAAACAAACGAACAATTTATTGGAATGCCTGGAAATGTTCAATAGAAACAAGGCATCATCTGTTGTTCCTAAATGCAGAGGTGGGAATCATGTGACCCTCCAGATGTTATTGGACTGTACAGCAGCTCTAGCCAGCAAATTCAGTGGTGAGGAAGTTGCAGTCCAATGGCATCTGGAGAGCTCCATGATTCCGGCCACTGCTATACAGAAGTAATATTTTTTAGAGAATAAGAATGTGTTGACTGTTGAAAATCATTTGTTTCTGCCAAAACTGGAAGTATAGATAATAGTCTGACAATATTAAAATACACTTCAATGTTAAACTAATTGTCTTTTTCACCTTAGAATATTATTGACATTTGCATGATGACAGAGTTTTGAAAATCACATACATTGTGTTATTTCTTTTTGATCACACACCAAAATGTTTCCTACTAATATTCCTAGAACTAAGTTAGAATCAGTTATCAGGAACTAGTTAAAACTAGTTTGGTGAGACTGGACAAATTATAGTTGGTCAAGTAAATGATTTACCTATCTGTTCATAAATTTCATTCATTTTCTTTCTATGTTTCCACCCCATTTCTTGTGTGTAGCATTTCCACTTACATATATGCTATCACATACTGATAGTCTATAAAATTTTCGCTTATAGATATTTTCATCCATATTTGAGCTTCATTACTGCCATCACCACAACTGGGGAGGGGGAATTTTTGTGTGTGTGTGTTATGGGATCAGGGTGAACTGAGTGGAGACTAAAATGAGGAGAAAGGCAAATATAGGCAGTTTAAATTTTGAAGTAGATTCCAGGTATGAAAATGTTGAAAGTTGTGGTCCTGTAGAAGTCCAGAAATGGTTGGAGATGGCATTGTCAGTATCATGGATGAGATATTTCTCATCTTGGGATTATCCCTAAGGTACAACAGATACATTATAAACTGGTATCTGTTACTTGAAAAATAATGGCCCTCAGCACTTTAGGTCTTAATTTGAAGCCCTAAATTAGTGCATACCTTCTCTAGTGTCAAAGCTGTTAGATTTCCATGAAGAGTGATGGGCTAATCTTGTTGATGAAATGTAGCTATTTTGCAGCTATTATATAGGAGGAAAGTGTTGTACAGCATGGACTCATAATATCTAGGAGATTGCTGGCAGGAGGGAGAAAAAGTATAACTGAAATGGCTGGAAATTTAAACTATAGAAAAAGACATAGATAGAATGAAGAGGGACTTAATTTGTCACAAGCCCAATAGTGCGACCATGCTTGTGTGACAGTACTGCAACAGTACTGGTTGCAAGAGGCAAAACTGTATTTTCCTTGTAATTCAGTATTGAGATTTGAATTCAGGAAAAACGCAGTTGCTGGGAACTGATGAACAAGATGGGAGAAGCCATGCAGAAAAGTGACATTGTCTTGAGCCATGTTTTGTTCTGTGCATCCTGTCACCTGGGTGATTGTGAAGAACTGATAGATTTAATTATAGTTGTAAAGATTTATTTAAACTGTGTTTTGCCTGAGAGTGCACGTTCTAGATTTATTTTTTTGGAATTATTCTGGGTGAGGAAAGCTGGACATGAAATTATTTCCTAAATATGTACCCACAACCATGAGAATAGCATGGTCTGAACTGTCATGCATGAAATGTAAAGATTATAAAAAAAATCAATACAGAACACTGGTTTACTCCTTTGTAACTTTTCTGATCATGTGTGCAGACAGGTGGTTGAAGTACGTTAAAGAGTATCAATCTGGGCTGAGGAATCATGAACCCATATCCTGGGATGATTAGTGGGTAACGAATCAAATGTGTGTATGGAAATATACAGAGACAGTTGTTGGTCATTATTATTGATCCATCTGGCCCTGGATTTTCTGCCTGGAACATGATTCAGTCTGTCGTCAAGACAACCTACTCTTGCTGCTTCTTATTTTGTGTTAGAAACTTGATATTATGCACCAGATTTCAGATAGCTCTGTGTGAGAACAATTTATTTAACTAAGAGTGCTTCTAGGTAAGAGGATTTTTTTTTGGAATCAAGGTACTTTTGCAGTATGTTATTTACATGTTCCAGATACTTTTAAGTCAGACATTATCTGTAGAGATTGTAATACTGATCAATTTTAAAAGTATCAGCACAGGTGGAAAAAGGATGTGCTAGAAATGTCAGCTCAGGAGTTGGGATATTTGCTGTTGTGCAAGATCAGGAGCAATTACTCCAAGCCCTCAGGATGAGAAGAGCTTCTTTCAAAAGGTACTGTCAGGTTTGTTACTTAGTCTGACGTTATCATCATAAGTAAAGCCAAAAAGTGTGAAAAATGTTCGTGTTCAGTGTTTCAATCCTTCAGCCATGCCCTCTTTAAGGTTACTCTGTTCTATTCCCTAATGCAGCTTGTTTTCTGCTCCTCCCTGTCAAGCTTTCCATGGCTACTGAGCATGCTCAGCCCTCATTGGATTGCTTTTGACTAAGATATTTTCATGCTATAAACTGTAGTTCTCTCTCTCTTGCACGTGGATTATATTGTTCTGGCTATATAAGAACATGTCCTCATGTGTGAACTTCTGAAATAGATGAAATGATGACTGTAACCTCCTGTCATCATAGGCTGGACAGTATGCTAATATGCATGCAAACATCTTGAGAAGTCATCATTTATGCTTTCCAGTTGAACCATTGGTCATTATTCAGAATGGTAGTGCAAAGAATGTACAGATACCTGCTTGTGGATTAAAACTTCTTTGGTATATTTACAAAAAAAACTTTTTTTTAAAAATTGTTTTATTCATCTTTCATTTCCTGATTCCTGCCTTTATAGTTCATATACTCACTTCGTAGTGGATCCCTTAAACATACTTTGTTCTTCCATTCCCATCCAGTATTATTTCCTATATCTCTGAAGATTTTGAAGTGAACTCATTCTCTGTTTTATCTGATAGTGCTTAGGATTCTGAGGAGTCTAAACTCAAATTGTTGTGCTGTTTCAGTAGTCCCATGGATTGGTATTTCACAAACTGAAAAATGAGTGGAGCTGAGTATTGATTCATAATAGACTATGAAAGCCTTTCATCAGCTGGTCATAATTGTACATTATGTAAGAAGCAAGCCAACAATGTTGGACTGGCCTTTCATTCTCTAGCAGTGGTATTTCTAGAATACCATTGGGAAAAATAAAAACAGAGAAACAGTTGTAGAATCTTCTGCATGCCCCTGCCTGATTAGCAATTTCCTAGCTTAGTTAGAAAAACTTTAAAAAGAACTTGGTGTCAGTCAAAGAGAGTTCTGGAATGTATATTCTAATATAGTAGAAAAGTGTAGGCAGAGTTGAGCAAAAATATTAGTCTGCTGTCTCAGAGAAAAAACAGTAGGCTTTCCACATTTGCGAGGGTTTGGGGCATAGCCAGTGATGTAGACCCATGTTGACTGACTCGGACTCAAGTCAGACTTAAGTCACAATAAATGATGCACTGACTTGACTCAACTTGAGACTTGTATATTTTTAGTGGTTAACTTGCTGCCCTTGCTTCAGTAACTTAACATATTCATCCAGAAACCTTGCAACTTTGAACAATGCTTCCATCTCTTTTTGCCCCCTGGCCACATGACAATCTGTCTCAAGCCCAAAGCATGAGTACACTTCTCAGAGTGGAACAGCAAATGGGTTAGACACAATGGGCTTGAGCTGGGCTTGAGGTCTGCTCTGCAGTCTGTCCCTGCTGCGTATTTTAGGAGCCTTCTAATACTTTTTCTAAGAGCGGAAGACAAGACTGGCCCTAGAATGCAGAGTGTATTTCAGAGGGAACAGCAGATGTATTAGGCAACAGGCTGGGGGAGAAAGGATCCTTCTTTCTAAAGCTTTTGAAGCCTCAGTAATGGAGAGTAAGAAGGATCCTATTCCCCACTTCTAAAACTGCAGATGGCAAAATCACAAATGCTTAAATGGTTAAAACTGACTTTATTTGACTCTGTCCAGAAATTCTGGAATATAGGTTGGGATATAAGGTTGGCTCCCAGACATGAGACTTGACTTGAAAGATGTGACTTGCAAGTATCTTCAAGGACTTGAGACTTTTCTTGAGACTTGAAGGTAAAGACTTGACTTGGGACTTGAAGAAAAAGACTTAAATACATCATTGCATAGAACCCTCGCAAGAGTGAAAAAAAATGCAAATAACTCCCCCCCTCCACGATTACCACCATTCCCCCCTCCAGAGCTCCCCCCATTTCTTTGCCTTTGGCTCCAGTGCTGGGGGTGGGGGTGGGTGGGAGAGAGACGAGTTAAGAGGCTTACTGGTACTTTCACCTCAGGCAGAAAAGAGGGGAGTTTTGGAGTTCTAATTACAGTCAGCCATCCACATGTGCAGGTTTGACTTTCACAAATTTGATTATTTGTGAGTTTCTCCAACCCCTGACCCCCACCTCAAGCACTTTTTTTCTTCCCTCTTGGTGGCTCTGATCAGGCTGTGCAGCCCTTTAAAAACCCACCTCTGGTCTTCTTTCTCCTCCACCAGCTGTTGCCTGGCCAGCTAAGGATGGTTCACAGCCCAGTTTCCTACCATCACAAACCCTCTCCTGATACCCCATACCCAACTTAGGAGATCGGTAAGAGAGAAGAAGTGTAGGGCCATCATGCAGACCTGTTCCCCCTTCCCTCTCCTTTCTCTGACCTGATTTGGACCCTGGGTGCCCGCTCTCCCCACCATGCCTCAGCCGACATCGTATAGACACATATACATTTTGATATTTGTGAATTTTCCACTTTTGTGAGGGACCCTAGTGAATGTGGAGGGGCAACTGTACTTATGGTGGCCATCTTGAAAAGGAGCAAAGAGATAGGAGTAGGAGCAAAGAGAGCACCTGACCAGTCAGCAGCCAATACACAGAAGAATGTGCAACCACATGGCACAGAGGCCACTCCTTCAGCAGTGGGAGGGGGCTTTGGGAAAAAAAGGTCCATTTTAAGCACAAGCCTGGCAAGCCTAGGGTGAGGAATGCAAGGGATTGAAGGAGGAAAATGAAGGAGGAGGCAAGCATGTGCCTCATGAATAATCAAATTCGTAAAGGTCAAGCCTGCAAATGTGGAGGGAAGACTGTACTTCAAATGCCGTTCTAGAATATTATAGTTAGTTAGCAGTTTATTCATAAATTGCTAAGTGAAAGTGGGGCATAATATATTTCAGTAAAAATATTTTGTTGATCAAACAGTTTATCCCATTCTGACTGCAAGTGTTTACTGATCTCCATAAGAGAAGAGCTTGTTTAAATGGTAATTCCTTTTAGGCTTGGAGATGTTATGCGTAAGTGAAATTGTTAGCAGTGCAAATTACAGTCATCCCACCACATTTGCTAGGGTTAGGGCAGTGGTTCTCAACCTTTCTAATGCCGCGACCCCTTAATACAGTTCATCATGTTGTAGTGACTCCCAACCATAAATTCCTTTTCGTTATTATTTATTTATTTGTTAGTTAGTTAGTTAGTTATTTCCAACATCAAATAGATTGGAAACACTGCCCTAAATCACTGCTCTGGATAGACTTCTAATGCCTAAAAACTGGTAACCCTCCCCCCTTTTTTAAGCACAGAAAGCATCCATCAATGCCAGAATTAAGGCAGTAGTTCTAGTTCTGAATGTTGGGTTTCCACAGTTCAAAAAGCCAGTCACTCCCAAAGGCAATGCCAAAACAGCCCACATTTTACACGAGGCACAGGGAGGAAAGGACAGGGAGAGAGGAAAGATGGCGGCAGCATAAGCAGACGCGTTTTGTTTCACTCCTTCCCTCCCTCCCTTAAAGGGAGTGCGGACGCTGAACATACAAAAAGCGAGGAATGCAAGACAGTCAGGGTGAAGAACACAACACGTGCGTGTGGCAAGCGCCAAAGGTCCACGCACAACAAAAGCGAGAGGAGAAAGTCATCCTGGCTATTTCTGCACTAGACTGTTATAGCACTATTATTCTACTTTCACCATCCTATGGAATCCTGGGGTTTGCAGGTCTCCTCTCCTCACCTCCGCCTTAACGCTCCGGCTCTCTCCTCTCTGTGTCCTCACCTCTGCCTTAACATTCGGGCTCCAGCTCTCTCCTCCTGCTCTCTGCACCTCCGTCTCCACCTCAGGCTCCTCCAGTGCTTTCCCACCAGGCAAGGAAAGACGGGGAAATGCCCAGCATGCCTCCTCTCCCCTCCTCCCAGCACAGGGGTCTCAGAAGCACTGTTCCCATTGGCTGTGAGGCCACTTTCTTTTAAAAGGGGGGGCAAGATTGAGGAGCGGCGACCCCTGTGAAATGGTCGTTCGACCCCCAAAGGGGTCCTGACCCCCAGGTTGAGAACCACTGGGTTAGGGGCACAGGGCCTACATGAAAGTGAAAAAAGTGTGAATAACTCTAGGCCCTCCTAAACCATATTTAACACGCAAAAAAGGTATGATCACCATATTCAACCCACCATGGATTCCTTTGAGACATCAGGGTTCCTTCACAAAGCAGAAGTGGCGGCTGGTGAGGCTTACTGCCACCTCCACAGCTGTCTGACACCATTTTTAATAGGGACTTACAAGCCTCATTCACAGTTTCTCAGTCTCATGAGGCTTGCAGTCCCTGTTAAAAATGGCATAGGGAGGCAGGAGAGGTGACAGCAAATAATCCATGAATAATCAAGTCTGCAAAAGTGAAACCCGCAAATGTGGAAGGCTGACTTTACATTTGATCACAGCTTTTCATTAAGCTATAGAAAAGAGGCAATTTTAAAAAGAAAAGTGCTCAGACTTTGTAAAGCAGTTTTGCTACATGTATTTTCTCGTACGTAATCATGCAGTAAATGCAGCTATCAAAAGTATTCAGAACTAGACTGAATGTTGGTTGCACAGTGGCATAGGGTCGGTGGGGTGATGACGGTAGTTTTCCCCTGGTGGCAATCTTTTGAAGACACTGCCGCTCCTTACCTGCCCTCCCCCATGCACCATAGCCCTGCTCCGTGTGCTGTAGCTCCATGTGCACACTGTAGCCCCGCCCTGTCTGCCATAGCCCTGCCCCCTGCACTGTAGCCCCACCCCTGCACTGTAGCCCCACCCCTGCACTGTAGCCCCCCTCCCCCCGCTCCAAGCTATGCCATTGTGGTCGCAGAGTTGAGACTTGGATTACAACTTATATATGCCTGTTAACTTCCCAGCTGACCTTCATTTAGTTACTGTGTCATGGTATTAAGTTCCCTATCTGTGAACTGGAAATACTGATGACAAAGTTGCTGCAAGTGAACCTTAACGGATATTTTACATACTAACAATTCTGGGCGTCTTTATACTAATTGTTTTATTTTATTTAACAACAACAAAAAGATTGTTATTGTGAGCACAAGCTTTTTGTTTTTTGTTTCAGAAATCTTTTAGTTCACTATGAAAGAGAACTCGACTTCTGTATCTGTTTGATGGACTATTTTCTTTAGTTTCTTCTTAATCCACTGAAAATGGAATTTAGCTCGATCTTTTTGTTTTATATAGGATATTTTTGAAAGTGACTGGTACACGTCTCGGAATCTTATTGGAGAAGCAGATATCATTGTGATTAAATACTCAGTAAATGACAAGCCTTCATTTCAAGAAGTAAAGGACATTTACGCACCTCTGATTAAAAAAGCACTAAACCACTGTTCAGTTCCAGTCATAATTTCTGCTGTTGGTGCGAGACAAAACGGTATGTGCTAGAGCTCATGTTATAAACAGCTAAAATATCAGTATAAGGCTAAGTGTTGGGTAAATCATGGTGAAAAAGAATTACACTGTTTGTCCAATCATGATAACAGTGACACATCTACAGATTTTATTTTACAAACTGCAATTTAATGCGCAGTCAGAAAACCTTTGTACTATTGGTTAGCTTTATTTAGAGTGAAAATACCTGTTTCAAAATTACACTTCATAATACCCTTGCACTAGTACTGGGTATGAGTCAAGCTGTACAAGTTTGTCAATTAGAATTATGCTTTAGAATTTTGGCTTTAGAATTATGGCTTTTATATACATTCGGAAATAAATCCAACTGTATTCAGTGTTGTTTAATCCCTAGTAAATATGTTTAGGGTTGCAGTTCTAGTGTATATTCCTCCGTGTATTTATTTAGAAGTACTACTGTATTCAGCGAGACTGACTCTCTAGTAAATATATTTAGAATTACAGTTTTAGAATTATTTTAGAATTACAGTTTTAAAGTGCTGTTGACCCTGTCTATCAGTGCAATTTGAATGGAGGCAGATATAGGAAACAAAGATGTATTTCTCACCATAATAAATAAAACGCTGAGTATGTATATATGAAGCGGTGTAATCTGTGGAAAACCCTGTGATACGTTTGCCTTAAGGTCACTGTCAGTTGGAAATGACTTGAAGGCACACTACAACTCCTCTGTGGGAATAATTATAATTACAACTGGATTCTGCAGGTATAGTTAGAAAATTTCAGTTCCATTTGGTAGTGCCAAACAATGGTAGTATCAAGCCATATAAATTTGAATAACAAAGGAGTACCCCTGCTAATAAAATGATCTCAGTACAATTCAATAAGATTTTGTATGATATATCTATTGTCAAACATAACCAAGAGTAAAATTATTCAAGATTATAATTTGCAAGTAATATGGAAAAACATTAACATAACATAATTTGCCAGCTGATTTTGCTTGTGTGCTAGAGCCCATGCAGTTTAGTGGTTTGATTGTTGGAGCAGGACTCGGAGAAGTTTCATTCCCCATTCAGCCATGGAAGTTCACTGGGTGACTTTGGATAAGTCACACTCTCAGCCCAAGAGGAAGGCAATAGCAAACTTCTGCTGAATAAGCCTTGCCAAGAAAACTCTAGAATAGGTTTGCCATAAGTCAATGTTGACTTGAAAGCACATAGCAACAGCAAAATCCTGCGAGTAAAAGGGTTTTAATGACATCATTTTACTCTCTTAGGATATGGCTATGTGTTATAGCATGACTTCAAGAACTCACAGAACCCCGTGAAAAAAAGCTACATCCTGTCACATTTTCAGCCACGCACACTGCATTACCAGTCCTTACCAAAGTGTGCAGCCCGTTTAATATTAGTGCAGTCTGAAGAGCTCATCAAACATTGCCTTAGCTGTGCAGAAGCTGATTTTTTCCCCTGAGTGGATTCTGAACAGCTGGGGTAACCTTTAAATAACCAGTCACGAGGGCAGGGGCTGATCAGTTCCCTGTAGGAACCCATGTCATAAAGCCTGCCTAGGGGTTGAGTTACTTAGACAGTATCCTATCCATACTTATAAAAAAAAGTTTAAAGAGCCCTTGTCTTGCTGATAAATCAATGGTTAGTGTGCTAGGCTTTGTTAGGGACCCAGATTTAGTCCCTTTTAGCTTTTAACGTCATTAGATAGCCTTAGGCAGATCACTGTTTCTAACCTACAGGTTTGTTGTTAGGTAAAAATCCTGTTCTGAGTAATGAAGCAACACATGTGAATTTCCCGCAGATTTGTTTCAATTTTTTCTCAGTTGGTAAAGTCGTGCTTATTCATATTTGATTTCTGTAGCTCTCTAACGTGTGTGATAATTGTGTCAGTGTTAATGTTACGTTTCCTAACTTGAGCAAACAGCCAGCTGTATAACTCCAGTTGTGCCACTGTTTTTCAGATGGAAGCACTTCATATTTATTCTTGAAAAATTGACTTTCAGATTACGTATAAGACTTGAGAATTAAGAATAAGACTTAAGAATTACAGTAGAGTCCTGGTTATCCAACCTAAACCAGCGGGTGCAGGGTCGGATAACTGAAATGTCGGATGACACGGAGCCCCACGGCAGCTGCCATTTTGGGGGCGTGTCGGGGCGTGTCTGGGGTGCGGAAATGCCTGCAGCCACGCCCCCAGGCAGCCGCGACGTCGGTTAATCCGGAGCGTCGGATAACCGCAGATCGGATAACCGGGACTCTACTGTCCTTGTGTTCAGAGGAGCTTGAACCTTGTGTTACTATGTGAATCACAGTCCTAGTAATGCTTTCTCTTAGAAGAGGTAATTCTGTCATTTCTCTGTATTGGGAGCAGTTGAATGATCTAGTCAAGCAAAATACAGAATAATTACCCCACTGACAGGAAAGCCTTAATGCAAGTGGCAAAGCTAAATTATTGGTTCTTACAGAGACACTATGAGTGGCTTTTTTCGTGGGTAGGTACTTCAAATTCAGACTGAGTTTTTCAGGTTCACTTTTGTATTGGCATACAAGTGTGCCTGCTGCTTGCATATTGTTTGGGAATTCGTGAGGCTTGCATGGTTCTTATTACTATTGTTTAATATTGTTTAATAAATCTAGGCAATTTAATGTGAAATCTGATATAATCTGAGATGGTAAATGATCTTCTTCACTAGTTTTCTGTTCCTCCCCCCCACCTTCCATTTTGTCATGTAAGCTAATGCATGTACTGGAAAGTAGCAATAACAGTGTAATCTATGTTTTCTCAATAAGAATTCTTTACCTCAAAGTTCCTTTGTTCTGCAGCCGTTATTCTGTTTCTGTGCTGTGTTCCATTAGGATGCTGTGTACATTACAGCTGCATTGAAAGTTATGTAACATAGCTGCTGTAATGCAGTCCCTTGACACATACATTCTTATGGGATTTTACACTCTATGGACCATTTCTATGTAGGAGACAAATGGAAATTCTTTAATATTAATCCTTAGTTCTCTGTGTGTTCTGATACAGGTGAAGTGAATGGCAGATGAAGTTAAAAGGGAAAACATGGTAGAACTACACTGCGTATAACAAGAGAACAGATTTTAGAACAAACACTAATTTATTCTATTTTTTTCAGTTTGTTTATGATTCTGTCATTACTAAGCTATCTACTCCACTTTTAAAATGCATGTAATCAGTTTTTACTATATAGTAGATCCCTTATAGCGACCCAGGCTTACCATGAATGGCGAAAAACACAGATCATACCAAACTCTGTTTTTTAAAATGAGACAAACAACCTAAGTATGGAGACAAGTATGTAGTTTGGAGAAGAAGCTCTGAAACTTGACAGAACTTGACAAAACCTTAGCATCTAAGCAAAAGAAGGCTTTGTAGTCGTTATTTGCAGTTCAAAGCCAGTGCACAGCTGATAAAAACATGAAAATTCACAATATGTGCTCAGAAAAAAAAAAGATGGGAACAAAATGTTTTCGGGTATTGAATGCAGAAGGTCAATAATAGCCTAAGGTTAGCATCTCAGTGTTGTTGTGTTAGACTAGTATTGACCTTCTAATGATACATCAGATGGTGGATCATCATCAGAAGGAGGATCATCAGGGGTGATCCTAGATTTTAGCACAAGTACAGTGTCAGTGTTGGATATTGATTTCAGGACCAGATGATGTTGATATTGATGATTGAAGATCCTCTGAAGATTTTGTTGCTTGACTCTTTTGGAAGAACATTGTAATCAGCAGTTGTTGTCCCTTTGTTTTTAACTCATTAAAGTGTTGTTATAATTGTTTGGGGATCATTTGGGTAACTTTAATGCTGTGTTTTATCAAAGAATCATATGCCATAATTTCATGCTTTAATGTCTGCACAATTCAAAACACTTTGGCAAATTTCTCTAACATCCACGTTGCTGATTCTGCTTCCATTTCTTCTTCTTGCTTTTCATCTGAAGATGTCTTAAGAAGTTCCTCCAATTCCTCATTGGATAACACTTCTTCATGGCCATCAGTACATTCTTCCATTTGCTCATCCAGCAGATCAGCAGATCTTTCTCCACCAAGTTGCCTAGCTGTGTGGATGAGTCTTCTAACTTCTCTGCTGATCCCTGTGAGGGCCCCCAAATTATCCACAATGTCATTCACCAAGTTTTTCCAGCAGGCATTTACAGTTTCTGGTTTTAATTAATTCATTGCAGCTTTGATGAAGGGTATTGCATCAGCAACAGTGAAGGATTGCCAGCACTGCATTTTGTCCACTTTAGGGCTTGCCTCAACTGCTGATAGAATGGGGTCAAATACCAGGCAAGTGTATGTGGCCTTGACAAAAAGAGTGATGCCCTGATTGAGGAGCTGAATCATTGAGGTTGTATTAGGGAATAAGATGACAACATCAGCATTGTCATTTTCGTAGCAAACAGATTCAGGATGGCCAAGTGCATTGGCTACTATAAATAGGACTTTAAATTCCAAACCTTCCTGCTGCATTTTTTTTTTCCTGGGATGAAGTACTGGTGAAACCATTCTGTAAAGAGGCTGTCACCTCTTCTTTCTTATTGTTCTTCCAAAACACAGGCAGATAAAGTTTGTTTTTGTTTTTAAGAGCATGTGGGTTCTTCAGTTTGCACACTACACCTGACTTTATCATATGCCCTACATAGTTGCTACACTGGACCAGAGTTAGACTGTCCTTCCATGCTTTATGCCCTTGTACCATCTTTGCAATTGTATGAATGTAGCTTCTAAGTGGGTTTTTTTTTTCCAGAAGAGCTCAGTTCCATTGCAGTTGAACACCTGCTTTGTATGGTAATCTTTCTCTTCCATCAGCTTCTTAAACTGCTGTGGAAATGTGGCAGCAACTGCAACTCCACTTTTATATTCTTAAGTCCCAACCTGTTCCTAAATCTGTGCAACCACCCCCTAGTTCCAGTAAAAGACTTGGTGGCACTTGTTTGAGAGGATACCCCGCTAAAGTCTTTGTATAGCCTCAGTGCTTTCTGGGACAACACATTGATGTTAATGGGAATTCATTTTCTGTTCATGTTTTCCAGCTGCAAATTTAATGCCTTTTTCATTTTTTATTAAGCACTTATCACACACTGTGACAATAACTTCTGCAGTTCTAGGTGCAACAGCAAAACCAGCACAGATTTCCTTTTCTTTCTTCAGAATTTCACAGATAAAGATTTATTCTTACCAACCTCAATGCATATTTTGTTTTCTTTCCTGATTAAGTAAAGAACTTTCACCTGCTCATTTAAGGAAGAACTTTGCAGATTCTCGTAGGCTTATCAGGATTGTATGTATCACCACTCTTGTGTTTTGGGGCCATTACAGACAACGTAACCACTCAAGCAGAAGGACTTTACCAGGAACTGTACTGGATAAGGATGCGGGCTTTACTGTGAAAGCACAAGAATTTTATGGAGGGAGAAGGGAATTTCAGATGAACCTAAATATTTCCTTCCACTGCTAGCAGTATAACAATATTTTTTAAAAAGCAAAACCAGGAGAAAAGCAATGGCAGTTACCCCTTTCTCTTTCAGTCTGCTGATTGGAGTCCTGTGGGTTTAGGAAATAATGTAGTGCAGTGATTGTCAAACTTCAGTTCCCCAGATGGAATTATTCCCAGAATTCTTGACCATTGACCATGCTGGTTGGTACTTCTTAATACTGACGTTCAAAACATCTGAAGAACCAAAGGTAGAGAACTACTGATGCAGTGTATGGAGAGCTCCAGCCTTACAAAAGATTTGAACTATTGGACTGAGATTCTTCTACCTAAATAGATTTGGAGTCTCTCACACGAAGTTTAAAGTTGTCAAGCTGCATGTTTGCCAAAAGGCACGAGTAGTTCTTGGAAGTTATCCCAAGATAATGAATTTAGTGCTTGGTGTAGGGTGGCTCAATGGTACAGATAGAGATAGATAGAGATGAGTATTTATTTGTCATTGGTTTGCTGGTATTCTGCAAGGAATTGTTATTTGGGATGGTTGATAATTTGAATATAAACGCTCACTATGACTATACCAGTGTTTTTTGTAGATCTATAAGTAGGTAGCAGCCATCTTTTTCTGTCTGAAAAATGATCGTGTGTGCTTCATAAGTAGTTTTATCTTTTCTGGATATTAATCTAGAAATCAGAGATTAATGTCAGCAGGAAAGGAACAGCAGTTTTGTTTTCATAGTCAATAATAAACTGATGGTATAATAATAACAACAATATGCCTAAACATAATTGTTAGTTCCAGTTAGAATGTACCAGTTACATCAATGGAACTTGCATAAGCATAGGTTTGGCATATTCTCATTGATTCAGTGAGTCTGTGCTGGTTGGGGAACTAGTTTAGTGCAGTGGCTGGACCTTTTTTAAAAGGAAAACTACCACTGATCAATGAAAAAGTAGTTAAAGAGACTCAAATAAGAACATCAAGGAATGACATTACTCTCTCCCATCAAATTGTTTTTTCTGTAGTGCCAGCATGGTCATTTTGATAAGTCATATTTTATGCCACCAGAAAACTTTTATGCAACTATAATTTCATTAGATGCACCCTAAAAAACCAAAATAAATTCCAAAATGGGTGACATTAAAGAAAAATATCTGTAATATTTCATGTCAGATTAGAATAGTGGTCTGATTCTTATTCAAGTGGCTCTTTGACAAACAGGACAACTGCAGAGTATATTTGTTAATTGTTCTAGGCTGCAATCCTAAACACACTTAGTTGAAAGACACTCCACTGAAAATTGAGGGTTACTTCTAAGTTGATATTGTATAACTGCACTGTAAATGTTTTGAAATATTCTCTTGTTTAATTCATGATTAATTATTTATTAGGATGTGAAAGCCACTGGTGAGCCAATATAATTCAAAGTACTTTGTATGAATAATTTGTTTTCTCAGAAGTTCCCTGCACTTGTCCTTTGTGTATCTCAGACAGAGGGAGCTGTGTTACAGCTTCTGAAGGGATTCAGCTTGCTAAAGAATTGGGAGCTACTTATCTGGAACTGCACAGTCTCAATGATTTTTACATAGGGAAATATTTTGGAGGAGTGGTAAGTATAAACTTACTTCAGAATTACCAAATGTTAAGACCAAAACATTTTCTAAATGCAGGTTTTGATTTGAGCAGCTGATATGGATATGAGTGACCAAGAGTTAGGTTTCCTGATTTGAAGCTCGTTGGACAATTTAGATCAAATTATATTCCTTCAGTTTGAATTATTCCACAGAGTTGCTATGAGGACAAACTGTGTAAAAGGGATATAAATTTGGTAGTTAATACATTTGCTCAGCCTGATACAGAAAAACATACAAGAAGATGTTGATGTTTTCCATGACAAAACTCTTGCACTCTCCCTCCTCTCAGCAGGTTTCTAAATTTCCTTCATTATTTTGAAGTCCAGTATTCTGGAACAAGAAGGCATATCTGTTCATAAAGCATATAGCTATTAGTACTTCAGCTGTGAGAAACAACACTAAAATGAAATGAAATGCAACACAAATATTAGTCTGTATATATTGCAGTTTTGTAAAGGAGTTGGTTACAAAGTTCTATAAATCTGACATAAATGGCATTCTAGAATATATGTTATATAAATAAGAATATGTAAACTTTGAAGTGCTGGACCCTGTCAAACATTTCTGTGCCTCAGTAGCTAATTCATTTCATTATATTAATAACAATATTCACTGGCTGTAGCATTGGATACTTTAAGTACAAAATAGCAAAAATATTACTTGGCTAATTGATTTGAATCAATATAGTTTATACTAAAGCCATTGAGCAAATGATATTTTCAAATAAATCGCTGTGTTCAAAACAACAGGAGTTCCCAAATTATTTCTGAGAAATAGTATTTAGTGCTATTAAAGATTTCTCATTCTTATGTGTACACTGCAGGTCAGCCTCTTTTAAGATTTCTGTTGTTAATCTGTTTACAATCAGGCATTTCACTTTGTTGAATCAGCATTTTGTGGTATTTTGAGGATGCAGAAACTATCTTGATTCCATTTTTTAAAGAAAATAATGTTTATGAGCTGATCATGTCTTTGGATGTTTGGTTATTATGGAATATCCTTCATTCTACACTCACAGACATTCCTGCAGACATTGGGAATTTTAATTCCTACAATATATTACTCTGTTGATGGATCAAAAATATTTAAGAAAACAGTGCACATTTTTTAAATCAATGTGAACGAGGATTAAAACATTATTACCTTGTTATTTAGCCAGACTGATTCCCAGAGTGGAATCCAGTCCCTGCCCTCAGCCTTATCACCCAAAAGACATGACCCAAAAAAGGAGGAGAATAGGACAGGAGGAGGAAAAACAAGCAATTTCAGGCACCTGTTCTTATACCAACTAGCTGGGATAGAAAAAGGGGCACATAGTTCAAATGCAGGCCTGGGCAGCCCTTCTGACAAATTGATCCATCCTTCCTGAAAAGATGCCACTAGAAACTGTAGTTCTACCACAGTACTTGCACAGCCTCCTGGGGCCTTGCAGTAAGTTGCCAGCAACTTCTTGCTCTCTTGTAACAGATAAGACCCAAATGCCCCCACCACCCTAAAAAACAAACAGAAATAGTTCTAGAAATTTCTGCAACAATTGAGAAAAGTCTTAGTTTAGCTGGTGGGAGGCACAACAAGTGGAGATACAAATATGGTAATTTGCATCTCTGTTGGAGAAGACGGCAGTTTATTCCTTGACAAAAAGTACAGAGTTGCTTAGAGCAGGTTAACATAAAATTAGTTCTATCAGCTCCATGGGAATTCAATGCCTTTCTCAAAGCTTCATAACTATGGTTCAAACATGACTGACAGCATGAAAATCTACTTATAAGCTATTTAGGTGCTATATTGTCATCTCTACTTATTCTGTACTCTTAGGCTAGTTAATTTCAATAGATTTCTGTAGGATTTTAAAAAATCTGGTAAACGGGAGTGCAGATTTGACTGTCAGGTCTTATATAATTAGAAAGTTCAGTCCTCATGAATGAGTTCTCACATCAGTAGCAGCTGTAACAACAGTTTTATATAAAGAGAATGAAATAAAATGAAAACAGGAGTCTAGACAGACTCCTTTCTGTAAAATATAAACTTATAATGAACTCCCTATAAGTAAAACGGGTTGTCTTTTTTTCCTTTTCATATTTGTTGTATTTGCTTTTGAGTCTGTGTAAGTCAATGAAAGAGCTGTGTAAAAACTATTTTTACCTTTTTTATTACCCAGATTGCTTGTTTGGTTTTTACTCTACAGTGGCCCCTCTACTTTTGTGAGGATTTGGGATGCAGAATCCTTGTAAAAGTAAAACAAAACAAAACAAAAAGCCCTTTGAATAACTCTCCACCTGCCAAGTGAGCACTCCCCCTCCCATTCCCTTCCAGGACTCTCCCTCATGTGTTTGTGTTTCACCTGGGTGTGCTGCCTTTCAGGGGCCTGGGCAATAGGCAAGTGAATGGGAGGGGGAAGCCACATTTGCACATGCTTCCCCCTACATTCATTGTGTTTCACCCATGTGCTCCACCTTCCAGGCACCCAGGCAATAGGCAAGTGAATGGGAGGAGGCAGGCACATGTTCTGCCCCTCCGATTCACTTATGTTTTGCCTGGGCTTGCTGCCTTCCTGGGTGATAGGCAAGGAATGGAAGGGGGCAGCTGTGTGTCCAGAGAAGGTGCACACACGTGCCTTCCCCCATTCACTTGTGTTTCATCTGGGCATGCTGCCTTCCAGGTACACAGGCGATTGACAGGTGAATGGGAGGAGGAGCAACATGACCAGAGAAGGCAAACATGTGGGGCTGGCTCCTGCCATTCACTTGGCTTTCCCCAGGTCCATGGGAGGAAGACACGTGCACCCAGGCAAAAAGCAGGAGAATGGGAGGGGGAGAATGAAAGGGGGGCAAGCAGGTGCCTCATGAATAATCAAGTTCACAAAGGTCAAACCTGCGAATGTGGAGCAAGGCCCATATTCTGTTTTAACCTTGTTTTATGCACCTTTGGATGTAAATGTAATAAATGCATTGCTTTATAAAATTCTGGAAACAACTTTTTTAAAAATAATGCTTGACTGGCTGTTGCATAACTATGTTAGTTTATTATTTTTAGTAACAGAAGTCTTTTTTATTTTAGCTGGAATACTATATGATACAAAGCTTGAATCAGAAGTCATCTGAAAAAATGAAGAAAAAGAAAAAAAGCCATAAGTGTCATGGAATCAAGCCACCTCAGCTTGATCAGCCAGGTATAATGGATTCTAGTGTCTGAATGGCTGCTTGCAGTATGCGTCAGATCATTTAAAATTGTAGTTCTTAATTAAAATTGCTGTTACCTTTAATTTATAGTAATGTTTTCACGTTAATTTGCATAAAAGACAGGAGAAGTTTGATTAAAAATCCTATGTTCTGGATTATCTTCGGATCATTCTTATGAAAACTTGACTATGAAGGCCAAACTAGTGATACACTGAAGTTTTATGATCAGATCTTCTGTTGTTTTTATGTGCCAGGAAAAACCATTCTGGTTTAATTTATAAATAGTTTTCAGTGAAGAATAGGCAGAAATCATAACTGAAAAGACAGCTCTCGCATATTAACTGAAGTTTAGTGTTTATTGCCCAAGAAAGCCAGTCTTGTATTGCTTTCTTTATGAATGAATGTGGCAAAATGGTTTTAGTGCAGTTGCCAGTGAGATGGCATATTACCTTGTGGTCCAGGAAAAAGCATAACTGAAAGTGAAAATCTGGCACAGAAGTGCTGTGACCTGAAATATCTTGATAATAATTCCTCTTGCAGGCTATTTATTTAATAAAGTTTAGTGCAGTGGTTGAATTTAAGATGTCAGAAAAATACTGTTATGTGCTCGTTTGATTCAAGCTTGATGGAATAAAAATTTGTTATGAATTGTGCCTAGTATTAAGCATGAATTGTGACTGATTACTTTTCTAATATCTCTTCCCTCCATTTTTCTAGAAAAAATGCCAATCTTAAAAGGTGAAGCCTCACATTACGATTCCGATTTACATAACTTGTTGTTTTGCTGCCAGTGCGTGGATGTGATATTTTACTCTGAAGACTTGAAGGAGGTAGCAGAAGCTCACAGGATTGTTTTATGCTCTATTAGCCATGTCTTCATGCTACTCTTTAATGTGAAGAGCCCTGCTGACATTCAGGATTCTTCTATCATTAGGACTGCTCAGTCCCTTTTTTCAGCAAACCAGGAAGCTTTGTTTCCCATTTTAAATCATGGCTCATCATGCAATTCACCAGTAAGAGTCATTGTTAAAGACTCTTTCTTCTGTTCTTGTTTGTCAGACATTCTGCACTTCATTTATTCAGGTATCTTGTCAGAATGGTTCCACCTGCTTTTTGTCTTTTAGTAGGAAAAAACTAACTTCCTGCAGAAGGGCTGTATTTTTTTCTTGTTGGCCAGTGCTGAGTGCTCAGCTTTATTAGCACGGGGTGGCTCAGCAGAAGAGATTGGGCAAAATGCCATGGAATAGCAAATTGTGGCCCTCCAGATGTTGTTGAATTGCAGTTGCTATCAACTCTAGTCAGCGTAACCAACGGTGGAACATGTTCAGGGCTGTGGCCCAGCAACATCTATAGAGTAAACCACCAAGCTACTACAGGAAGCTAGTTTGGAATGAAAATAATAATAGCAACAGGGGTAGACCAGTAGCAGTGGATTGTATTCTTTGTGTTGTTCTGTAGACTCCTTTAGCATAAGGTCCTTATGTGTGCGCTTGGAGCTCTTGCACTTGTAAGGACTCCACTGCTTAGTGCATCTGAAGACAGTTCTACTGACTTGCTTGTGGAATACACTGAATAAGATGCTCATAGCTTCCATGTGTTCTGTGTATGTCACATTCTGGATCTAGTTATAGATTATATTTGTTGTGTACCGGTTTTAGATTAAGAAAATCTAATGCTGAAATCTTGATGTTTTGAATGTGAAGAGGGTGAATTCTGAACCTTTGCAAGCCAAGGTCAAAGAAATATTTCCTTTCTAATTCCAAGTCTAGAAGAGTGGTAGTATTGGGGATCCTAGTAACAGAAGTACTCTAGTAGAAGACTGACTCTTTCCTGATTCTTTGCAGAGTAGGGCTTTGTCGGTTTCTACTCTTACCAGTTTTTTAAAAGTCACAAAATCGTATAAATATGAGTGCTAGAAATAGTTTTGCTAGGCATTGGTCACACCGTAGATTTATTCTATTAGTGCCAGTAAGTCTACAGAACCATATTTCTCAAGTAAGTAACAGTCACAATAGCTTTGCTATTGGTGCACTTCCCATGGTGCAAAATATAATACATCCAGGGCTTTGATAATGATTTCCTTGCAAGAAAGCTAACACCTCTAGAAAAGATATCTGTGCAACAGATATTGGTAACAACCACATAAATTTAACACACAGTGTTAAAAAACAGATAACCTATCCCATCCTCATAGGTGCTTTCCAGTGGGAATTATTGGAAGAACACATAAAAAAGAAACTGAAAGATCCTGAGAATGTTGAGCTTGTTCTTGAAAAAGTAAAGTGTATCTTGAAAATGCCAGGAAAGGTAAGTTATATTATTTTATTGTATAACTGTACTTACTAAAATAGGTTGTAAAGAGATCCACATAAAGTGGTTTGCATTGCTCAGGTTTAGCAAGTATATTTATTAGGAAAATCTTAAGAAGTAAACACTGTGATTTCTTAATAAGGTCTTCCTATTAAGAATCATAGAGATAAAAGGGATTACAAGGGTCATCTAGTCCAACACCCTGATGTGCAGGAATGCAGAACTAATGCATTCCTGAAAAATGACCATTCAAACTCTGTTTGAAGACTTTCAGAGAAGGGAAGTTCACCATCAAAGAAACAGTCTTAAAAGTGAGAGGTGGGTTTCAAGGTGAAAGTGGATTAAACTAATATGTTGAAGGGTTATTTTTAATATTTTATGAACTTTGGAACAGAAGCAACCCTTTCTGTGAGGCAAGGGGAGGCAGACATCACAAACACTGGGTTTTGGATATTATTAAGGACAACAGTAGGAGACCCACAGATCTATCCCAAGGCTATGCCACAATTTATTGAGAAATTTTCTTTTTCAAGTGTGCTCTTGCATAGCTCCTGTTCTTTTCAACAAAGCTTGTCTTGACGTAAGGATGTCTGATTCATATACATACGCATCTAAAGATATTTAGAGAAAGAAATGTTATATGATCATGATTTATAGTAGGAGAGATGAAACTGAAGGAATAAATCTTGCAAATGTCCTTTAAGTGTTGCAGATCAGAAGTGAACAGATCAAAGAAATAAGTAGGACAAAGACAGGTTTGCCAGAGGGTGTTTCTGTAAAAGTAGCAACACAGATAGGCAGTTAAAAAGTATTGGCATTCATAAGTCTTCTTATTTTTCAGATTAACAGCTCACGGAATTGCAGATTGTATTTGTCAAAAAGACCTTTACAATTATGTGATAGTTCCCTCAGGCTTTTCTTTAACACAACTGTGTTAGCAGATGTCATGTTCAAAGTACAAGGTATGAACAAAACAGAAAAGCTTGATAATGTCCAATTATGATAAACTGTCTCCTGGTACTTTTTAAAAAGTCACCATTGTCCTGGATTTTATCTGTTTCTTTCTAAAACATAAAACTGAAAATTTATTGAGAGAAAAATGGAGAAAATGTGGCTTTACTTTAATTACTCAGCTTATATACTACTGAGAAAAAATGCAATATTTGTTATAGTATAAAGCAAAACTTTCAAAGCCAAGTTTAAAAAAAATCTTATTTGATGTATGTAATTTTGGTATTATTGTATTGTTGCTTTGTTAGCAAAAAAGCTTTATTTTTATTTTTGTTATTTGACTCAAGCAATGTTCCAAACTTTATTTTAAAATTATCTTTATAAAAAATGTATTACATAATAAGATATTGTTACATCCACATATCACAATTTCAACATATAATATCTATTAATAAAAGAAAGATCATAAACGAGGAAGGAAGAAAAAGCATCCATATCAAAACAAATAATAGAAAAGTTGATCAATCCAATAAATAAAGAAAAGAAGAAGAGAAAAGGTTCCTTTCTCAAAGAGTGGTGGGTGTTGTCTTATAAGTATCTTCATCTGAAACATAAATACACTTACAAAGTTCTCTACAGAAAAATAGTTCTTCAGTCACTAATTAAATATGAAAGAAATTATTAAATAAGATTCTGGATTTATTCCACCAAACATTAATATAGACACTTTCTCCTATCTGAGTACCGAGAGAGGAGTTAAAGCTTTCTACTCTTGTCTGAATTATTGAACTGGCTTATCATTTAATGACATCGTTAGTTTATCTAACTAGTTTACAATAAAATTCTCCAATATTTGTTTCTTATTTGGATATCATTTCAATCACATATATTTAATAGATATATTTCTGGTTGCATGAGGAAGTTAGTTTTGAAAATTTTTGTAATATGTTCATGAATTTGTTTTCAAAGCTTCCTTGCCTTAGAACACTGACACCATAAATGATAAAAGGAAACTTTTTGTTCATATTTCCAACATTTATTATTATTATTCCCAAGTTTAGATATTTACACTGGCGTTAAATACCATCTGAAGAAGATCTTGTAATAGTTTTCTGTTATCGAGGAAAGAAAGCAGATATGGTAGTAAAGTTTTGAGTCAAGTAGACCCGTCCCTCCTCTTTCTTTAAGATCATTTAAATTCTTCCATTTAATTCTGGGTTTTTGTCCTTTCCAAATAAATTTAGATAGATCTTTATTCCACTCTTTGAAAGGTTGTTACAGTAGTCCAAAGTTTAAACCCATTGATTTCACTGGGATTTAAGCAGAATATGTGAATGTTAACAGCCCTTAAAATCTTCTGTCCATATACACAGATGGGAGGACATTTTTATCAGCTTTAAACTTTTGCTTGCACAGGATTAATGAGTTGTTTAATTAATTTTGCTTTTGGCTTTGAAAATCTCTAGCCAAGTCTGAAACTTTGTAGCTCTGGCACATGTGTAGAAATGGACTTTTTCCCTAGATATTGCCCTCACTATGTAGGAAAAACAAACTGTGTCCATTTCCGCCCTGGACTGTTATATAGCGCTATGATTCCACTTGCAAAATCCTATAGAATCCTGGGGTTTGTAGTTTCGGGAGGGGCCAGCTGGCCCCTCCCGAAACTGCAAACCCCAGGATTCCATAGGATGTTGCAAGTGGAATCATAGTGCCATAACAGTCCAGGGCGGAAACGGTCTGTCTCTTGAAAAGAGAACAAAACACACATAATAACACAGCTTGGTGATACAGACAATACAGCTCTAAGGAGTACTCTTCAGACTTCCTACATGAAGTCAAATGAGCAATAGGTCTCATTGCTTGTCTCAAAAGAAAACAGCACAGGAGAATAAATTAATATTAACAAGAATGCAGCCTTGTATTACAAACAAAACACTACGATAATGAATTAATATTTTAAATTTTTAGTGGGTTTTGTCCTCGGAACTAAAAATATCTAACTTAAGAATGTGGCACAAAAAGGGACATAAACTGCACAGCAACTTCACTTGCTAAATAGTCTCCAGATTCTTGTCAGGATGTACAGTACTCAGCCCCAGAACATTTTAATGCCAAAATTTGGCTGAAAAAAAATATAAAGTAGTAATGGAAGTACTTAGTGTCATTCCTTCCTTATTGAATAAGTCATATATATCTGGGATTGCAGCAAAGATTGCAGG
>CAOLHI010005775.1:0-53990 GCA_948474755.1 Ctenosaura bakeri | reverse complement strand
CAGATAATGTTTTCCTCCAAATGTGTTGATGCTTAGTAACCCAAGTTGCTAAAATTGGATGGATGGGGAGAGTTGGAGGGAGTGGAAGAAGGGGAGAGGGCAGAGAAATGGAGAGAGATTTTTCTGGATAAAACTTAAAGAGATTCACCTTGCTCTCACCAAGCCCTGTCTTTGTCTTTTTAATGCATCAGTTGCAGCAAAAAGAGTGCATAGCAGCGGCTGTCTGTTAGGAGTAGAAACGAGCCATTGATATGCAAGTAGCATTGCATCTCCAAGCTGACAAGCTATATTTAGACTCAGATGTAGCTTAATATAGCAACAGAGCAGCACAGTCCCTTTCCCAGCACATCCCCTAAAGCCTACAGTTTGAAAAAAAAACTGTAATGATCACAGATGGTGCCTGAAAGAAGGATAAAATTGGATAAAGGTCATAGCTGCACAGTGTGAAAGTCTATTTGTGTGATATGTGATTTGCCTTTAAGTAACAGAGAGAGAGAGAGAGAGAGAGAGAGAGAGAGAGAGAGAGTGTGTGTGTGTTATGGAGGGAAGGGGACTGTATGATTATATTTTTTCCATATGAGCAGAATGTTAGTATTTCTGAATACTGATAGTTCAGTATCTGTTAACACTGGAAACAGCACAACACAGGGTGGAGCAGTGATTAATTTGTTCATATTTGAACGCCACAAGTAGAGTTCTGTTCTATGCATTAAATGGATAGCTTAATGTTACATGTTCTGCATTGTTAACGTTAAACAGCAGCTGTGGAAACAGCAGGAAGATGAATGCCAACACTTTCCCAGTACTTGGAGGAGTTACTTTTCTGGACTATAACTCCCAACACTCCCTTGGGGAGTTGTAGTTCTAAATAGTAACTCCTTCTCCTAGTTCTACCATTTTTTTCATGCTACAGCCTTCCTTAAAATCTTCACATATATACCCCAGCAGGTTGCTATTTGCCACAGGTTGGGACGTTGTCACTAATATCAATGGCAACTTTTTTTCCTTTGGCAAATAGCAGCTTCAAAGAAGGATGCTGATGGGTGCTGATGAATGTTATTTTTTAAAGGAAAAGACAAACAAGTTAAATGCGTGCATTTGACAGATAATCTGTCCTATACCAGTGGCAACTTTCTACCAGTGCCCAATAGCAGCTTCGATGGGGGGCACAATTTCCTTCAGAATTCCTCAAAATATAACCTTCTATTGAGTAGGGAGTTCAGTCATATCAGCAGGGGGTTCAAACAACTGTTGCCCCCTCCCAAAATAACAAAAGGATACTCAATGGGTAGGTATGGAGGGAACAAAATGAAATGCCTGCGTCCCTAAATGAAATTTTCTGTCCTTAGTTTTCTAGCACTGCAGAGAGTAAGATGCTGAAAATCATTGACACCTAGAACTCTTGTCTTTGCTGTGTTTACATTCCTTTGGTAACTTGCATGTCCTTTTGCTTTGGATGTCTCAACTGCATTTCTAAATGCTCACCTGAAGTTTTAAGTTACTGCAGTGCCAGAAATTTTGGAACTGAACAAATATTTCATGGGGGAGGCAGAATACTTATTTGAGGGACAATGCAATCACACGTTCCACCTCCATAACTCCACTCCTGATAAGACCATATGGATTAGTTCCACCCTTGAACATAGCCACACACACTTTACCACCTACGTTTGTAACCACAGTGTGAAGGATCCTTAGAGGCACACTGATGGATGCTTGGAGTGTTCCTCCACATGAATGGGAACTTGACTAGATTAGAGGAAGGATGGGCTAAATGCAGATTTCCTAATGGACTGCAAGTCCCAGCAGCCCTGGCTAAAATAGCCAATGGTGGGGCATGCACCATTGTCCAACCACATCTAGAGTGCAAAGTCCAACTGTATCTAGAGTGCAAAGCAGAAGTATTGTGTTCAAACTACTGTTAGCAGGCCAGCAGACTTGAACATTGGCTTACAAATGCCAAAAGCAGCCTTTCAAAGGCCATTTCTGCATGAGGTGAGGGAATCGCTACGTGTTGTTACTCACCAGATCGTCTGGGTCCTCGGTCCGGTCCAGGGTGAATCAGAGCAGTGTGAGGTCTTAGATCTGCACTGCTCCAGCTTCCAAAATGGCGGCTTCCAGTTGGTCGTGGGTTCTGACCAACCACGAAGCTCACCACGCCTAAAGCCCTCCCTCTGCAGATGCAAGCCTGCGAATGTGCACAAGGGACCAGGCACGCAATGGCGTGCTCCAGAAAAAAGAGGTCTATAAAAAGCACGCTGAAGGACCAGTTGGGGGCGTTTCGGAGCGGACTGAGGTGTGGATCTCCAGGTAAGTAGTCTGAACCTAGTCCGCTCAGAGGTGCAGGCGACCTCTGTAGAGGACGCACTGCACCATTTTAATTCCCCTGTGCGGAAAAGGCCAAAGGTGTACAACCATTGTGTACAATTGTGGGTTTTTTTTTCTTTACCCCATTTCGCTTTCATTTCATAGCTGTGTGAGATGCATCCACAGCTGAGGCTTGAATATTTGACTCTATCTGTACAAAAGGAGATTTTAAATCCATGAAAGGCCATGCTAAAATAAATTGATTAGTCTGAAAGGTCCCCATCTTTCCTCCTGTTTATAGACTAGAACAGAATGTGGCTACCCCTCTGTAAATTGCTACCCTGGGCTAGAGTTACCCATGAGCAAATTGAGTCACCCATGCACAGAGCTCCATCAGATACCAATGGACTGCACAGATGGTAAGAATGCAGCAGTTGAACATCAACAGGAGAGTTTAAGGCAAAGCCATACAATGTCCCTCACACATTCCTTTTGTGCGTGTGTGTTTTTTTGGGAAGCCATCTTAACTTCAGTAATCACAGCAGCCATTGTGACATAGCACAAGTGTAGGGTATGATGGTAGTCTGCTAGAAAATAAAAGTCCGGGTGGGGTTTGAGAAACAGAAGGACTGGGAAGATAAATAAACAAAAGGACAAATAAATTGGGAGAAAGACGTAGAAAACTTAACACGTGTGGGATCCTCCAGATGTTCTTGCACTGCACTGCCTATCAGCCTTAGCTAGCACAGCTAATGGCAGGGGACCATGAGGAACGCAGTTCAACATCTGCGTGAGCACACGTTCCCCATTCCTGGCATTGGTTCAGAAGCATGTGGATTTAACAAGATGAGATTGCAGCTGTAGCCCTAAATATAGTTACTATGGAGTAAGCAGTAATGAAACTTTGAAATCATCTTTTGAATAAAGCTTCTTAGGATGGTAAGTGACCCAGTTCTGTCCCAGATCACTTGTTCTATGGGCTGAACGTCCCATTTTCAACCCCCAGCTCCTTCAGAGAAGGATGAAAAAAAGACACCAAACAGAAACCATGGAAAGCCACTGCAAGTCACTGCAGGCCAGCCTTTCCCAGAATGGTGCCTTCCAGATATTTTGGGCATGAACCCCCATTATCCTTCACCATTGCCCATCTTATTCTGGTAATGGATTTGCAGCTGCAAACATTTCAAAAGAACTGAGTTGGATAGGTTGCTGTAGGATTTGGCAGTGTTACTTTTTTTGATGACAGCTCCAGAAGAACCATGTCAGCCCTGTTGGCTGGGGAGTCTGGGGCTTGTAGTCCAAAAGGTGATCCCCTTTCCCTTAAGATTTATGTTGGACTTGGTCTGATTTGTTGTAATTACTCAGCATGGGTGAAAATACTCTTTACTTGGAAATCTCATTAAAGATAATGGGAATAAGTTCTTCTGCACAGGATTGTATTATACACATCACACATTTGTCCAGTGGACTGGGATGGTGTTTTCCTTCAACAATAAATGTACTAATAATGTTCTAATAAATGTACCATTCTCATGTTGTTTCCACTGTGCCCTTTCCTCCTAGTTTTGAAGTCCTTGCTGTCTTTTTGATGTGGAAGCAAGACCAGGACAGTTTCAAAACATGTTCTTCTTTTGAGCCATCCCTCATGCTTCATTCTGCCATTTATTTTTGCTTTCCATGCTTTCCTCTGATGTGGGTGTTTGTCCTCTGTTGGGCCTCTCGTTAGCCTTTCCAGCCATCCCCCGTCCACCCCTTTCAAACTGACTGTTTGACGTCAATACAACTTTGGGAGGAGTGCTTTTTGTTTTTCATGTGACTGATAAAGGCAAGACTTCCTGATACAGCTTATCAAAAGCATGGGCAGAAGTGACCCCTGGAGCTTCTCAAGGGGGTGTCATCTTTGATGGTTCAAAGGAAGTTTTTCATCCACACATTAATGTTTAGAGAAAAGATACAACCACCTTAGCATGAGTTCGAGTGAGGGCTTGCTAAAAGTTTAAAGAGGATTTATTTGCCCAGCAAGGATGAAGTCAAATGCGATTAGGATTCCCAGATCCTGAGATTCTGAGGCCAAAACCTGAGCCCTAGGGATGACCCATTGCAATGTCATCATTCATGCTGCTGGAGTGAAACCTGGAGAAGGTTCCTATACCTTTGATGGTTGGGTAGAAGAAGGAATTGCAGCAGGTATCACTTGTCATGCAACTAGGTAAACAAGCAATACCTCCTGAAATTCCCTCTTCTCCACCACAATTCAAGGAGCCCTCTTTTTTTTCACCCTGGCAAACCTACTCATAGGAGGTGGGATGTTGGTGATGTTATAAAAATGTTACTAAGGGCAGACCACGATACATTAAGCATCAACTGCAGTTGCATAGTGTGCCATTCAAAGAAAACCTCCCATGAGTCTCATATCCTGTTGGTGAAGTATAATGGTATAACTCAGGTTTATGCTGTCATAACTCATTTTTTTTAATCATTGTGGGGTCAGAATTCTGTTCCAATCGCATGACAGCCAAAATGCCTCTCAAACCCACCTTGTAAGCAATGCAGCTCCACCCAGCACAGCCCTTTCCATGTTATTGGAGAATGCAGGGGGAGGTGATCAACAGGGATGTGTCCAGCTGTTTTCTTGTAGCTGGATGTACTGGAAGAAGCTCCCCTGCACTAGAAGGAAGTCCTTTCAGATGCTTGTCAGAACTCACTCAACTACGGGAAAATAACTGGACCTCCCCACTGATCGCCCCACTCTCTGACAATATGGAAATGGATGTGTTGGGAGGACTGCTTTGCTTTCAAGGTGGACTTTGGAGGAGTAGAACTGACAGATGTAACTATGGAGATGTAGCTATGTGGTACACATACATCTTTCTGCCTGTCTAATAAATGAGAAAATACATATCTTTACAAACATACACAACTTTAAGGCAAACTTCTTACCCTAAGATCACTCCCTTTTACCCTGAGGACTTTTGGGGGTCTACTACAGACCTCCAAGCCAAGCTGAGGATTTGGATGATGCCTTCTTGGAACAGATGACAAAACATTCAGGAAGGAGAAATATACAGTTTTAGTAATTGGAGATTTCAACTATCCTGATATTTGTTGGAAGTCAAACTCTGCCAAGCGTATCACGTCCAACAAATTTCTCACTTGTCTTGCAAACAATTTCATATTCCAGAAGCTGGAGGAGGGAATAAAGGGGACAGCTATTTTAGATTTGATCCTAACCAACAATGATGATCTTGTTAATAGGGTGGAGGTGGTGGGATCCATAGGTGAAAGTGCCCATCTTCTCTTAGAGTTTATTATACAGCAGAAAATGGAAGCGAAGCACAGTCAGACATGCATTCTAGACTTTAAGAAAGCTAATTTCAGTAAACTTAGGAAAATATTCAGAGTGGTCCCATGGTCCAGGATGCTTAAAGAGAAAGGAGTTCATCATGGATGGGAGTTTCTTAAAAGTGAGATATTAAAGGCACAATTTCTTGATATTAAAGGCACAAATGGGAGGTGTCTAAGGAATCCAGGATGGATGTCTAATGAGTTAGGGAGCTGGGTATTTTTAGCCTGGAGAAGAGAAGATAAAGAGGCAACATGATAGGTATGTTTAAATATTTGAAGGGATGTCAGGTGGAGGATGGAGCAAGCCTGCTTTCTGCTGCTCCAGAGACTAGGACACAGAGCAATGGCCTCAAAACCTCAGGAAAAATGATTCCATCTAAACGTTAGGAAGAACTTCCTAATGGTAAGAGCAGTTCAACAGCAGAATATGCTGCCTCAGAGTGTGATGGAATCTTCTTCTTTGGAGATTTTTGAACGGAGGTTGGATGGCCATCTGTTAGGAATTCTTTGATGGTGTATTCCTGCATGGCAATGGGTTGGATTTGATGGCCCTTGTGGTCTCTTTCAACTCTATGATTCTATGATTCTATGACTGGAGAAAGAAGCCAGGCCCTGAAATCTGTTAACCCTAAGTAATAGTTAAAGAATGGCCATAACAGGGTGAGTTTTTACCTGTAGTTTCATCTTGTCCTTATAACTTGTTTTGCATGCATGCACACACCACCAAGATTAATGTTATGTAGGACTCTTGACAATCTGATCTGGTCTTTTCTCTTGTGCAAAAGGTAGGCTGTCTGTTGCTGTATTTTTAAAAAATATAGCTTGGAAAAGTTACTTTTTTGGATGCCAGCTCTCAGAATTCACCAGCCAGGATGTCATACTCTTCAGCTGTCCCAATGTGGCAGCGACAGTCCTCATTAATTCTCTGTAGCATCATTTTTTCAGCTGCTATCATAATGTCCCAGTTTCTCTCTCCACCTCCCACCTTCCCTCTGCATCCTCAGCAGAATTCAATTGATACACATGGGGATCAATGTATAGAAATAGTTTGAACTCAATTCACTTCATGGGGGAGAGGACACGAAGGTGCAGAATCATGCCCTTCCAGGAAACTTAAGCTCTATTACTAGCTTGTGTGTTCTTCCTTATTAATAATAACATTTGCCATCTTGATCACACTCTGATGTTGCTTGGCCACACATGTCTTGGTTTTCATGTGTGAAATGCTGGACGGTATGTAAATCCCAGGAACTTGTTGACTCTACTATTGCTGCTTCTTCTCCTGCATCTCATCTTGTCCACCTGCCCTCTTTGAGACACAGGAGGAGAAACAGGAGTAATTTCTGCAGCCCTTGTTTGGTCTCCTCTTTTTTGATGGTGTCATTTGGGGTCAGAGGGAGAGCCAAGTGAATAGACATTGACAAAAATGGTTGTGAGGAAGATGGAAAAGTTAGGAAAGGGAGTCCCATTAGAAGTATCAGTGTCTTTCTGAAGCTGAAACCAATGCAAGTTTCTTTACAATCACAAGTGACCCAAGAGATTTTGCAACACGAGATGAAGAACAAGATGGTGCTCCCTCCCGTTCCATGTAGAAAAGCCAAGTGGAATAGCAGTTGGATCTTTCCCCAAAGGCACTGCCATGCCATCTGGTGAAATATAAATTTCTAAATAGACAGATGGATGAAGGATAAGTATATGTCCAGAGGGAAGAAAAGGCAAAGCTATTCATAAGTGACATCTCTACTGGGAAACACACAACACTGGATATTTCACGTACAATCCTATACTTAAGTCTTTAAGCCAACCATTCACCATGGCAACCGCTGGAGTCTGCTTCCAAACCCATCCACCCACCCACACAGACACATACACACACACACACCCGCGCGCCTTCCCATTGCAGGAAAAGCGCTGCACTGCAAAATGTATACTTCCAAAGTTGAGAGGAATTGAGCTGCTTCCTAACAACTTGGGAGATTGTGGCAGTCGCCAAGAGGTTAGGCGGTCCTCTTGAGAAGGCAATGGGGGAAAAGGAGAATCAGCATTTACAACACCCTTTATCTTCTGAAACACCTTTCACATCCAGTTTAATCCTCCCTTTCATGACAAATAAGCAGACCTGGCTGCAGAAAACAGGAGAAGGAAATAATAATAATAATAATAATAATAATAATAATAATAACAACAACAACAACAACAACAACAACAACAACAACAACTAATAATAATAATTTATTTGTATCCCGCCTCTCCATATGGATCGAGGCAGCGAACAACTTACAAATAGCATGTATTTCTATACATATTTCTATACATGCCCCCAACAAGCTGGGGGCATGTATTGACAACATTGCTAGTTGTAAGAAGATTGCTTCATCTTGATTTTTACAATATTGGGGGACATACGTGTGTATGATAATAGTTCCCAGTCTGACACAATTATATCCTCCAGCTACCCTGATCTGACAGGAACAGTCCTGATTAATCCTCTGCTGTCTCACTTCTTCAGCTTCCTTTAAAAGGTCCCAGGGCCTTTCCGCACTGCACTGTTATAATGCTATTATTCCACTTTCAACATCCTGTGGAATTCTGGGGTCTGTAGTTTCCTGAGGCCAAAGAGCTCTCGCGCTGAGAATTCTAAATGCCCCTCCCTAAGCTGCAAATCCCAGGATTCCAGAGGATGTTGAAAGTGGAATAATAGCACTATAACAATGTTTTGGTATCAATAAAAACCTGGTAATTTTTTTTCCAAATTTCATGATAAACCAGTGTCCACTAAAAAGATAAAAGTGCAAGTGTTGGATAGCAATAGCTTTACTTGTCTGATTCATCACTGCATACGTAAAACAAAACAAAAAACAACAATAGTATAACTCATGGCCAAGAGGGAAGAGTAACAATGAGAATATTCACCTCTCAAATGACTTAGCACTGTTCTTTTCTATACATATAAAGTCAGATTATAGCAGTTTCAGAACAGTCACCATTGTATAGATGATGGCATCTCACAACTACCCCCTAAAAAGCGAGTGAATGAATTATTGCTGTTCCACACCAAATGTGTGTACTTGTGACTTCAAGTTGCCTGTCCACTTACAGTGACTCCATGAATTTCATAGAGTTTTCTTAGGCAAAGTATATTCAGAGGTGTCAATTTGCCAATTCCTTCCTCTGAAATACAGTCTATAGCACCAGGTATTCCTTGGTGGTCTTGTTACCCTGTGTGTTGGGGGGCCCGGGAGGGATACCCAAATTACCAAATCAAAAGCACAAGCTGAGGGAATTGAACTCAAGCACTCTCTTAAGCCAAACGAGAGGCAGGGTAACGGCAGCTAGGATCTTTCGCCCAATGTCTACAGCGTCAGGTCAGAGAGCAGTTAGACAAGTTTTTAGAGCAACAAAGAATGATCTTTATTAATGAAGACAAGCAATAAGAAAGACACGACAAATCCTAACTAACTTAGAAATAGAAACGGGGAATTGCAAAAGGGTAGACAGTACAACACCTGGTCTCGTAGTCCTGGAGAGAAGTGGGGTTCCAGGAGAGAAAGCTCAGCGTGTCTGAGGGGAGTTCCCTTAGACGACTGGCAGCAAGGTGGGATGGAGGCCCATAGTAGTCCAAAGGAGTCCGAAGACCGTTTGGAAATGAGGGGTTTTTATAAGGGAGTTTGTGCCTACTGGCTATGGCATGCCAGGTGAGAACAAAGGAGATTTGGAGCTGGACAAAGGATTTGGAAAAGGTCAAGTTTGCATGATGGGCTTAACACTCAACGATAATAGTTTAGCCAGTATGTAAATGTCCTGTCTAAAAGGACTAGTCCAGCTGAGAACTGTGCAGCTATTGTAAGGTTTGCAGTTGGAAGTTCCCTGAAGCTACGAGCGAGGCTTGAGTTGCTGGCCTCAATAGGGTCTGGAATGTAAAACCATTAGTGGCCGCACCCTGTACGTGCTTGTCAGGAAAACCTCGCAAACACGTGGAGTGTGGTGGCTGGAAAAGGTCAAGCAAAGGCCGAATTGTTTGATATCAAAATGATATCTGGGGTCCTCACCAACTGTGCCATAGCTGGAGTAACAGTCTCCCATCCAAGTACTGACTGAATCCTTAGACCTAAATCCAAACTAGACCTAAACCATCCAGAACAGTCTTGCTGAATTAATTGATGAATGCTATGTAAATCCCACCTATTCAGCTCTAGTTGGAACAAGCAATTGGATTTAGACTATAGTGTAGAAGCACCCTCCGTATTCTCAAGAGTCACTAGCTTTCACATTTAGGATGTGCCCAGCTGCACTGTATCTTACCTGTACCTTGGGTACCTTTTCCCACACACTCCAGTGCCCATTTAGCCTGATTAGATTTGTCCTTGTCAAGTGTCCTCTTGATGTGGCATGTTAGAGGTGACCCAAGATATTCATGATTAGTCTCTTCTACAGATATTGTAGTTTTTCTCTTCCTTTAATCAACAGGCATGTGTGGATGCTTCAGAAATCACTTTCTGGGAGAGGTGAAGTCTAGTCTTTTTTCCCTTTGCTTATTCCTTGATCTAAATATCCCCTTTCTCTGTGCATTACCTTCACTGGTGGAAAAGAGCATATAAGGTACTGTTGAAATAAATGTGATACCTAGTTTATTTTCTTTCTCAGCATTTTTACATGAAGGGGGAAAAGGATATTTGAAAAGAATGCAGTGAACCCCCTTCCAAACTAGACTTGCCCATCTAGAAACACTTCTTCTGAATTTTCTGTGAAATTTTGCTTTGGCATATATCACTCAGTTTATGTAGGTACCTATAAAACTCTGCTGCTGAAGCCAGCGCTGCAGCTCTTGCTTCTATGGTGTGGTAATAGATGTTTGAATTGGGACCTGCTATATGGAATGGAGGGGGTTGATGTCTTCCATGTTGAAGGTGTGGTAAATCTACTCTGCTTTTTATTCCAGCCTCCAAAGGAGATATATAGATTGCTGCACCCTATTGCCAAAAATAGATTCAGCACCTTGGATATGTTCTTTAAAGTTTAGAATATATCTCAGTACAGATTCATGGAACTCTTGACATGGAAACTATGGGATGGCCCTCGTGTGGAGTGTTCCTATTTAGAACTCCATCTAAGCAGCCATTTCCCAATAGACTTTGTTCTCTTTCTCTCATCCTGCCCTGGGTTTTCCATTCCATCCTCTTTTAATAGACTATCATTACTCCATAACCACAGAGCATGTCCTCTCCTCTTTTTGGCTGCTGGGTTTTGGTCCCCCAACAACCTATTGTTTTCACAAGACTGTTTTGTACTTATGCAAGCTTTGGGAATTTCCCAAACCTAATAGTACTAACCTCATGCATTAAGTGTCACTGAAATTGACAACAAAGGCATAAAACCAGTTCTTAGTCATAAACAGAGCCAATTGCTCAATGGTAAATCAGTAAATTTCATTGATTCAGTGGGCCTACTCTAGCTGGGATTAGCAAATGGATTTAGACCAGTCTCCTGTTTTGTTTTCATTGTTTTGTACAATTAACGAAAAATCAGCCAGCAGTGAACATGACTGACACACACACTCTCTCACTCTCTCTGATAATCTGAAGATGCATGTTCATTTCTTTAAAACAAACAAAATCACATCCCTGGCTGTTTCAGGAAAAAGGATTTCTATTGTTAACTTTATAGTCCTAGCTTCCTTCCTCTTTGCCCTTCCTTTTCACCAAGATGAACGTTAGCAATAGGATATTTCTTTCTCTCTCTTTTTTTATCCTTTATGTGAGTCCAAGTGGCTCCAGTCAGAGAGAAATTGTAAGGTTCATTTTGCAGCCTTTTGTAATTCTGCCATTTAAAAAAGAAAAGGAAAAGAGCTGATCTTCCCCTTAAATTTAAAAACTGAGTTCATTCTAGCTGGAGCATTCATGCTAACAGGTGTTCATCCCTTTTAAACAGTGACAAAATTTAGAAAGTTTGGCCCACCGGCAATATCCCATCGTTTCATTTCAAAATATCCCTTAACAGCAACATCCCATTATTTCTTTTCAAAATAACACTTTGCTTTAGAATAAATCAGTTCATGGGGAGGTTGGGGTAAAGTTCTTTGGAAACTGTGCATTGCTCTCTTCTTCCCTTCTCATTGCTACAGTAGACAATGACTCTCATTAAACACACCGAAAATGAAGACAGCAGATTCCCCTCCCCAGTTTGTACTGGAAAGGTTGCCTTCCCTTCAGCCAAATGGGAATGCGCTACACTACAACTGCACTGAATTGAGCTTAATGCAAATATAGAAATTATTTTTTAAAAAAAATCTGTAGTTTTAATCACTGGATATGTTTAGCATTTTCTGCCCTGGGAAGTATTCTGCCAAGACAAGGCATTAGCCTCTCTTGCTAGTCACATGTTGCAAAGCAACATCCTCCTATTGATTTAGAGTATTTAGCCATGAAGGAAGACAAACAACGCACACATTGTATCCTTCCTGGGATATACACAAGCTAACACAAATAAGCTTGCATAGAGCTATAGATTGCTGTGAGTAATTAATGCAGCATTGCTAAATCGTTTAGCAGGCATTTGGAATATAGTCAGTGTTACAAAATATTGGCACCACACAACAAACTTCATTAAGGGCAGTTATTTTTAATGCAGATTCCTTCCATCCCTGTCCTTGTCAGCAGCACGCTGACATGCAGTCAAGAGTTGTCCTCAGACCACAAGGGCAATGCTTGCTGTATATATCACTCCAGTATTGATTTTATATTTTTTTGTAAGCTAATATGAGATGTGTTATTAGATATACCCGACTTCTTCCTATACACAAGTAGCCACGCTGTTTTCTAAACATCAGCCTGAGGACCAGACATATATTTTCATCCAGAAGGACTCTTGCTGCTGGTCAATCAGGTTTCAATGTACGTAGTATCATAGAATCATACAGTTGGAAGAGGCCACAAGGGCCATCAACTCCAACCCCCTGCCATGCAGGAATATGCCATCAAAACATTCCCAACAGATGGCCATCCAGCCTCTGTTTAAAAACCTCCAAATGAGGCTCCATCACACTCCAAGGCAACATATTCAGTGTCAAACTGCTCTTACCATCAGGAAGTTCTTCCTAATGTTTGGATGGAATCTCTTTTCCTGAAGTTTGAAGCCATTGTTCTTTGTCCTAGTCTCGGGAGCAGCAGAAAACAGGCTTGCTCCATTCTCCACATGACGTGCCTTCAAATATTTAAACATAGCTTATCATGTTGCCTCTTAACTTTCTCTTCTCCAGCCTAAATATAGACAGCACCCTAAGTCACTCATAGGATACAGTTTCCTTGCCTTCTACCATTTTGATCACCCTCTGCTAGACATATTCCAGCTTGGCAATATCCTTCTAGAACAGTGGTGCCATATCAGGCTTTCATAGTTTTATTTGGGCAACATAGGCCATTTCTGCTCTATGCTGTTATAATGCTATTATTCCACTTTCAACCTCCTAGGAAATCCTGGGGTTTGCAGTTTAGGGAGGGGCATATAGACTTCTCAGCCAGAGAACTCTTTGACCTCAGGAAACTACAAACCCCAAAATTCCACAGGATGCTGAAAGTGGAATAAGAGCACTATAACAGTGTAGTGCGGAAATGGCCGGAGAGACAATTAGAATTCTCAGTCAGAAAGCTCTTTGGCCTCAGTAAACTACAAGAGATGTTGAAAGTGGAATAATAGCACTGTAACAATGTAGTGGGGAAATGGCCATACTCTCCAACTGTCGCAGCTGCATGAGGCCAGTCCCAGTTAATCCTCTGCCGTCCCACATTTTTGGCTGCTTTTAAAATGTCCCAGTTTTTCTCTCTTCCTTCCACTTCCCCCTTTTCTCCTTCCTGCAAATTTAGTTCAAAGTGTAAACATAGTTTACACTCAATGAACTCAGCAGACAGGAAAGGACAGGAGGAAAGAACAAGAAGAAGCTTGCTGTATCTCCTGCCACGAGCATCTGCCACCCGAGGCAGTTTCTCCAGCATACCTAACCATAAAGCCAGTCCTGGAAGTGACCACCCCATTTACATTCTAGGGAGAATGCCAACATCATATTAATGGCTGAACCACACAGCCATTTTATTTTTCCTCTCTCTCTCTCTTTTTTATGCGAAGAAGTTCAATCCAAGTTGACATTTTTGGTAGATTTCCGAAGAGCTAATGTATGTGCCAGCTTTGAGAATATCATTAAACGTGGCTAAAACTTAATATTCATCTTCAGCTTCTACCTTGCAACTTGAAAGATTAGCAGTTATATCCATGAGTGTTTCATATGATAATCAAGTTGTCAGGGAACGGGGTTTTGTTCATGTAACTGTCAAACTGACAGGCTTGGGGGAAGGGTGGGGAAGAGCTACTAAGTATTTAAATAGATTAAAAAGTTAGTTTTAGCGGCAGAGAGCAACCTATTCCCCCACATCAATCCATTTCTTCCTCCATAGTTTACACCAACAGTATGTCGCTGTGATTGAACTAATGGGATCCATCAATCGTGCCTCTGTTTACACCCACTTGTCAGCTCTATCGTTCTTTTGACCTACAAGTAAGTCACCCCAGGGCTGGCCCTATAAAAATTAGGAAGAGTGAGACAACGGAGTGGCAGTGATGTGTTGAAGTGCAGAACTTTTTGGACCCTGCATCTGTCCCTGAACTAACCAAGCTAGCCTGATACCCTGAGGCACCGTAAAGAATGAGGTCTTCTGGATGGGTGGGTGCCATCTTGTCCTTCACCTCCAGCAACAAAACTGACTCCTGGCCACTCCAAGTCAATGGATGCATAGTATTATGTACAACATATCTAATATATAAAAGTCAAAGTTTGCCTGTTTGTGTCAGGTGAACCAGCATAGCTCTTGGAAATCTCACTAACATAGCTTGCCTTCAACACTTATGAGTTATTCTATCCACCTGCTTTTCTAGCATGGGCCATTTCCGCACTAGTCTGTTATAGCACGATGATTCCACTTTCAACATTCTCTGGAATGTACACTGTTAGCCTTCCATCCGATCGCCTGTGAGACAAAACTAATGCTTCTCTGATATACCTTATCATTGCCTCAACACCCACAAAAGAGGCCATTTCTTCACTAGACTCTTATAGCGCTATGATCCCACTTTCAACATCCTATGGAATCCTGGGGTTTGCAGCTTTGAGAGGGGCTGACACTAGACTGTTATAGCGCTATGATTCTACTTTCAACATCCTATGGAATCCTGGGGTTTGCAGTTTCGGGAGGGGCCAGGTGGAATCATAGCGCTATAACCCTCTAGTGCAGAAATGGCCAGGGTCCAAGACAGCAGTGCAAAGCACAGCAGGAACACACTTGAATCCTATGATATTCCTCTTCCACCATTTTGTGAGGCTCCCTTTGTGACTATAAGAATAACTAAAGCCATACTCCAAAAGAGTTTTAATTCTGAGAAGTTGAAGTATGTCCAGAGGAGGCCAACCATGATGATAAAAGGATTTGGAAGCCAAGCACTATGAGGAACAGCTGAGGGAATTAGATATGTTAGCCTGGAGAAGAGAAGATTAGAGGTGATATGATAATCATCTTCATAAATTTGAAAATCTGTCATGTGGAAAATGAGGTGAGTTTGCTTTTTGCTGCTTCAAAGAGTAGGGCCTGAACCAATGGATTCAAATCATGAGAAGCGAGTTTCTAGCTAAACATTAGGAAGAATGTCTGCATAGTATAACAGTGGAATTGAGTAGCTGGAAATGTTGTAGACCAGGGCTTTCCAAATTGTGTATCATGACACATTAGTGTGTCACCTCCCTGACCAAGAACAAGCCCCCCAACCCGAGTCTTGGAAATGTATGTTATATGTTATAAATAAATCATATATTTTTAAAAATATAAATGAAAGGTTTTCATGAGATATGTTGTATCCCCATACATTTCATTATTACAATTTATGTATGTGCCCTGATCTCTTATAAGGGGTTAGTTTAACCTCTAGCTTGCTAGTAAAACTGAATTACTGTGTCACAAAATGATGCATGTCTAAAAAGTGTGTCACCAACATTAAAAGTTTGGAAAGCTCTGCTGTAGACTCTCTTTCCTTGGAGGTTTTTTTAAACAGAAGTTGGACACCGACTCATCAGAAATGCTGTAGCTTCCTTCCAGCTTTGCAGTTCCATGATTCTTTGCCTTAGCTATTATAAAAATGAAATTAGTATTATTAACTAGTTACTTTCAACTAATTACTTCCGATTTTTGGCCTAAAGCAGCTGCTTCACCCTGTGCAATGACAGCTTAAAAGTTAGACACTCTACTTGTTTTAGGGGCTGTCTGGAGTTCTTCTGCCCCTGTTAGGTAGAAAAGTATTTTAAAAATTGTACATATGTCTACGAACCTCAGGTTCCCAGGATTATGCTGATATCTACTGATTCCTAGTGCCTTAGTTTTTCAGGTTTACTAAGCCTCTTTCTCACACACAATGGTTTATCTTATGAGTGTGTTTATCCTAAGGGTGTGATACAAAAGAATATATGAACTCTGAATTGTAGAGGTAAATAAACTTAACTTCAGAATTAGGTTATGAGATAAGAGGTAGATGTTATATTTCCCTTTGGATGCCTCTGACTCAGGATTTTAGGTCTCCTTCTGCTGAGACCTGTGAACAAGGAAGGGAAGACGTAAGTCTGATTTGGGAACGGCTTGAGGGATGTTCCAAAGGCAGCCGTGAGTAGGAAATGAGAATATGTTTCCCGAGACAACATTATGGGAAGCTGAAGAGTTCAGGGAATTGGTAATGGTTTAAGGGAGCCTTTCTCCATAGTGGCATGTTGCCTGTTAAAAGCCAATCTACGTAATTACTGACTTAAAACTTTTGCCACATGCAAAAATAATTGGCGGTTTGTATGTGAAATGCACTTATTGGCCTCATTTCAGTTCCCATAGGAAATGTGTCAGTCACTAAAAAAAAAAAAAAAAAAAGAAAAAGTTTGTCATTTGTTTACTATCCTATATTAAAGGGGACTGAATTAGGTATGGAGATTGATGTGAGTGTGAAGACTCCTTCAGGGAAAATAGAGTCCATTTCTGGCTGTCTCTAGTGTAGGGGAGATGGAGTCTAACTGGGCCATTCTTCTTCAGAAAGACGGGCCATTTCCACACTGCACTATTATAATGCTATTATTCTACTTTCAACATCCTGTGGAATTCTGGGGTTTGCATTTACTGAGGCCAAAGAGCTCTCTGGCTAAACTGCAAACCCCAGGATTCGATGGGATGTTGAAAGCGGAATAACAGCACTATAACAGTGTAGTGTGGAAATGGCCATGGTTTATATGTTGCTGAGAAGTTAACTGTTACTTATTATCCCACCCTGCCTTCATGGACAACAGGGTAGCATATATTGTTATCCCCAACAAACTTATTTTTACAACACTTTGAGGTAAGGTGTGGGGAGACAGGAAGAAAGAGATCAAGCAAGAACAGCTGACCCAAGATCATCCAGTAAACTTCATAGATGAGTGTGAAATGAGAACCTGGGTCACTCCAACCTAGCCCAATCCTCTAATCAGTACACCTTACTACCATAATTAAACTATGGAACATGCTCCCAAAAAAAGAGGTGGAGAATGATGACCCACTAGGGAGTTTTTAGGCAAGGATGTTGCTTCATGATGTGTCCAAAGCACAACAGCCTCAGTTTAGAGTGTGAAAGCTGGACCTCATGGGTGATTCTGGCTTTGGTATTTGATGTATATCTGGAATACCAGCACAATATAGAACACTTGTAAAATGTCTTTTGGCAGGTTATGCTAAGCGCTATCTGTCCAAAAGCTTCCAAGAGGCCTTTAAAAGGGGATTAATTAGACACCTCTTGGAAAACAGAGGTAAATGTTAAGACAGGTAATTTCAGCGGTGAGGAGTTCTTATGACCAGCTGCAGTTGGCTTGTGAGCTACAGCTGTTCCAAGATCTAGGCCCATTTCCGCACTAGCCTGTTCTAGCACTGTGATTCCACTTTCAACATCCTATGGAATCCTGGGGTTTGCAGCTTCGGGAGGGGCTGACTGGCCCCTCCCGAAGCTGCAAACCCCTGGATTCCATAGGATGTTGAAAGTGGAATCATAGTGCTAGAACAGGCTAGTGCAGAAATGGGCTAGGATAACTTGATGATGGTAGTCCATGTTTTGATAACTTCCTGAATGAGCCACTGTAATGCTCTATATGTGGACTTTCCTTTGAAAGTGGTTCAGAGGCTGCAGTTGATGAGGTATGTTGCTGCACATGTGTTGACCAGGACATGCTCTCCCTATCCCCCAAGTGTTCACTATGAAGCGTTCTTGCTCAAAGTGAGGCATTGTAGAAGAGGTGGCCATGGAGTCTGTTTGTGCCAATGCAGCAAAGACAGTTTGAACCTGTAATGCCTTGACCTGAAGAGAAAGTCTTCAGAATGAAACATTTTACTTGGCAGGATTTCTTAGAGCATCTTCTGTTAAGGTTAATGGATTTACCCCATTCAGGACCAAGTCTTCTCTCAAATTCTTTTGATTGCAAAAGGATAAGTGACAACAATTAATTGTTGCTGAAGAACATTTTCCTCTCCAACTAAAGGAAGTCCCCACCTTTTGATATCCCATTATCAAATAACTTGCTCTTTTAATGCTTCCAAATTAAGGACAAGTTCCATTAATTCAACAAGGGTTCTACTTTTTCATCCATTTTTCCTGTCTATGGAGGCTCACTTGGACGTGCTTGCATGTGCACACTGCTTGCAAAGTGAGCTGGAGTGTAGTGGGGGGGGGAGGTGCTAAGCTGGCTGAGACACTTTGCCAGCAGTGTATGTGTGGTCGGTCCCAAGTGAGTCTCCATAAGTTCTTCCTGCTCCCTACAATACAGTACATGGGTTCTACTTTTCTACCAATCCCATTTGGTAAGAGTGCTCTGGTCCCTAGTCTGTCAGATAAATGGGGGAAGCCTCTACTATGGAGATGGCAGTTAAACTCAGAAGGAGATACAGGGGGGTGCCAAGGGGTTGTAGGCCAGATAACATGATAAAGTCCCAGGGTTTTAAATCTGCAAGCCCTGGTTCCACTACTGCTCTGGAGACCCCTGCCAACCACTTCCCTGCTGTGCCTATTTAATGCCTTGCTTTGAGAGGTCTTTGGAAAGACATGAGGTGGGCAGTTGTGCCGAAGAGCTTTGCCAATCCCTCTCCTACTACGGCATTTCCTTCCATAGAAATTAGACATTGGACCTTGTGGATTTAATGCAGCAGCCTTACCAACTTTTCCCCAGTAATACCAACACAATACCAAACCCAGTTCCAGGTCAACCTACGTATTGGAACCATGTTTTTTGCAGTAATAGATTATGTGGACTTTATTCCCCCTTCCATCTGTGTAATTCCACTAGAATAGTTCTGCCAGTGGATAGTGCTCTGATGCATCACTTTTGCAGCCACAATATGTTTCCACAAATGCAATGGTGTTACCCCAAAAGATGGGTAACTCAGAGGTCTACCCACAATACCACTGCCTCCATGAAACGTTGAGGAATTACTAGCTCAAAGAGAATTATTAGCTTAAAGGAGAGGCCTGTGAGAGGGGCAACCTTACAGGATCTTTTATACTTATGCGTACCAGTACTAATGCAGGGACATCAGTTGGAGATTAAAAGTATCTTCTGTTTTACTGGGGAAATATCACAATCATACACAAGATCCAAGCAGTTTCACAACCATACAAGGCTAACTGAGGGAAAGGAGGAAAAAATTGGATAGTGATAAGTTAGGGTGAAGTGGGTGATATTATCTATCCTGCAGAAAGGAGACAAAACAATTTGGCTCAGACTAAGGGTCCGAGAGTAGTACAAGAGCAAGAATCTGAGCAGTAGAGTGACAGCCTATGTTCAGAGTACTACAAGTTGTCTGGCTCAGAGCCAGGGTTTAAATAGCCCTGAGGAGGAAGGAGTTAATGGCTCTCTGGGAGAGCAAAAAATGGGGTCCAGAATGGGCTAATGGCCTTATAGCATTAGGTGACAAAGCACTGATGGAAATCGTGACAGCTCCTTAATGGCTGGGCAGGTGAGGAAACAAAGGAAAATTTTGGCGGGGAAGCAGGACAAAGACAATCAGTAGACAGTTTTGGGTGCTTTTGTTTCTAAAGGTCCAGGCACTGAGAAACATTTGCAAGCTCATTAACACTGGAGTGTCCCTCTATGACCTGGCCATGCCCTGAGGTCCCATCTGACCTACTTTTGTGTGTGTTCAGCCAGTCTTCTCTGTCAGCATGGCTTTTCAGCCATAGCAGTATAAAATTTATATTTCATGCTAATTAAATGATATTTGCCAATATCATGGAGTAGGGGTGTATAGCATGGTAACAACAAACTCTATGCCGATAAAGGGGATTTGGGCCATTTCCGCACTACACTGTTATAGTGCTGTTATTCCACTTTCAACACCCTGTGGAATTCTGGGGTTTGTAGTTTACTGAGGCCAAAGGGCTCTCTGGTTGGGAATTCTAAATGCCCCTCCCGAAACTGCAAACCCCAGGATTCCATAGGAGGTTGAAAGTGGAATCATAGCACTATAACAGGCTCGTGCGGAAATGGCCTTGGTCACAGTTCTACCCTCATCCAAACCAGTATCAAGCACAGAGAAGATCTCGCTGCTTATCTATTTTCTTCTTCAGCTCTAATAATATCCAGAGTCTGTCAAGTTCTCCTTTTTTGGAAAAGCTTATAATTAGGGAAAATAAAGGTAGCGTCATATGTTTAACATATCTGTTCTTGTCATCAAGTGATGGAAATAAAACACTGCTGTTTTATTATTTGTTATTTCTTATTCCTTCAAGCAAGTATTAATTGCTAATGGGGCAGACAGCCTATGGAATAAACAGCAGCTGCAATTAATAACAAACAGCCTCTTTGAATCAGAGAAGTGCTGGTAACAATTGCTCTTCTTGTTTTGTGGCAGCGCTTGTGTTCATCCAGCCTGGGGAAGTAGCAGGGTTAAGCAGCCAAGAGAGGAGCAAGGGGACAGAAATAGATGTCTGCTGATGATAGGAGAAGAAATAAGAAGATGCATTTTTCTGTGCAGGATTTGGCACAAACCCTTAGTTACCCTATTGCAACTAAGTTACTTCAAGCAACTGTCCCAAAAATAATTGTATAGTACTCCAGTTTTCTCAGGTATTTACTCCCTACCCATTCTTCTGTTATCTCAGTTATGTCCATTTTTCAAACTGCATTGGTCCCTTGGGAGCATGGATTGATCTTCATATTTATTCTGGGCTGACATTTTCTATCGGCCTGGAATTTTGCTTTGCCAAAGATTTTATCACTGGTTTTATATTTACCTCATGTGTACACTGGTAAAACTGGTTGATGCCATTCTGTAACCTTTGGGCAAATGGAGATATTCAGCTTCAGAGTTTCCACATCCCAAAGACTGAAAAAAGTCACACAATAAATGAGATTTTTTTTAAAAAAAATAGGCATCAATAAATGATCACAAATGTCAGTAAAGCATTAGGAGGCCCATTAATTTATCAATGTTATTTTAATTTGTACATTCCTTTTGTTGTTATGGCAATATATATCAAATGATGGTAAAATCTGATCGGAATTATTGAACTGAATTTATTTCATATTACCTGGATTTTACTTCATTATGTGACTTCCGTAAAGTACGTACCAAGGTAAAATGATTAAAAACACTCCAGCATATGAAAAAGATATTTAATCGTTCATATTGATGATCATCCTAGGCAAGAGACTTTCAACGACATTCAATTGAGAAATGATATGTGGAGAAGTGTACATTTGCACTGTGGTCCTACTGCATCTTAATGAAGCCAATATATGAGATCATACATGTCTTAATATCTACAGAGGAGGGCTTGCTTTTGGTCCTGCCCATTGTTACAAGCTTGCTTGGGGAGAACATTGGCTTCTTATGGGCTGTTCCCACCCTCTGGAATTCCCTTCCACAGGAAACTAGCCTGGACACCCTCCCTGCTCTCCGTCCTTTTTGTTTATGCAGTCTTTTAATATGCAATCACTTGAAGAGGGGCTTCTTACTGGGGTGTGTGCTTTTTTTAAAAAAAAAAAACAACTTGTGCATGCTTTTAAAATACTTTTAAACTGATTTTAATTGTTTTCAATATATTATTGTCAGGTTTTATTGATCTGTTTTGTGAGCTGCCTAGGGTCCCTTTCTGGGGAAAAAATTGCATATACATGAATGAATGAATGAATGAATGAATGAATGAATGAATAATGAAATCATGGATGTGCTATAGTTCAATGTCAGAGCATATAGTCTACATGCAGAAGGTTCCAGGTTTAACCGCTGGCACCTCAGACTGCTATCTTAGACCCTTGAGAGTTATGATCTGACCAAGTTATGACCAAATGGACCCATCTTTCTATGTTCCTATGACATCACGATAAGAAGGAATGATCCATGAACTCAAAGTACCTTGACCTGCTAACAACAGAAAAACACAAGAAGATGGTTGGTTGTGGCCATTAAGGACACGGCAAATGATGAGCACCACAGTTGGAACTGTCTTGAAATGCTTGATATATATCATGAGCATGATGACAGTAGACAATAATGGAAGACACACAATTATAGTCCTACATTCTATTATAACTGTCATGGCAACATCCCATTGAATCCTGAAGTTGGCAGTTTAGGGAGGGGTATTTAGAATTCTCTGCCAGAGAGCTCCAGTGCCTCACCAGCCTACAAATCCCATAGGATGGAACCATGGCAGTTCAAATGGAATCATAGCACTGTAACTGTGTAGTGTGAATGGGCCCTGGGTCACTGGTTGACTAGTAATTCACTGCTGGTGTCAACATCTCCTGGTATTGCTGATTTTCTGCCTCTAACTGTTGTTGAGGCAGATGATGACAACAGTACAGTCAGCCTCTACATTTGTGGGTTTGACTCTCATGGATTTATTTCTGAGTTTCTCTATACCCTGCCCCCACACGTCAGGTGCTTCTTTTCCGGGGAACCTTCTCTTTCGATGGCTTGGATCAAGCTGTGCAACCCTTTCAAAAACAGCTTCTGGTCCTCCTCCTCAAGCAGCCACTGCCTGGGGGAGCTAAGAATGGCCTACAGCCTGGTTTCTCAGCAGCACAAACCCTCTCCCAATGTTCCCAACACACCCATGGAAGGTGACAGGTGAAAGAGGAAGTATAGGGCTACCACAGTGACTCCCCCTCCTTTTCCTGACCTTATTTAGACCCTGGATGCCCATTCCCTCCACCATGCCTCAGCCCCTTTCCCACAGGCATGCACGCATACCCACACACTCACATCCACACCCACACCCATGATATTGTGATTTTTCCACTTTTGCATAGACCCTGTGCCCCTAATCCTAGCAAATGCGGAGGGCAAACTGTATATAAAATTTACTTCCCATATCATCTGCTCCATTAATGCACATATTATCTGAAAGGCAATGTTGTACTCTACTACTTATGGTGCTGAAAGCTGCTTGATAGGCAAAACTATGGCCATTTCTGCACTAGACTGCTATAGCGCTATTATTCCACTTGCAACATCCTATGGAATCCTGGGGTTTGCAGTTTCAGGAGGGGCCAGGCGGATTCCATAATAATAGCACTATAACAGTCTAGTGCGCAAATGGCCTATAACAGGTGCAGATTTGCCCAGCATGGAAAAGGCAATGGAGCTACAAAATACCTGCTGTTCCTCTGTCATATAGCTTTGGAAGGTGCTGAGGGTCTGAAAGGACAAACTAGGCCATGCTTCTCTCTGACAGTACCAAAATTAATTCCATCTCTAATTGATAAAATCTGTGACTGTTCCCATGGTGATTGTTGTCTTATACACTCCAAATGTGCTCAGAAGAGGACATGTGTGGTAATTGATTAGGTCCCCAAGTCCACCAGCTTCCCCAGTTTCTTTCCTTCTTCCTCCTTTGTTTCTTTCTTATCCGGCCTTTCTCCCAGTGCAAGACCCAAGGCAGTGTGTAAAAAATTAAAACAGAGGTGGATAAAAGTGCATTGGCTGCATGTGGCCCCACGGGATCACTTTGTGTCCCTAGGTCCCCCCTCTGTCAAAATGCCCCCAAATGACCTATGGGGTCCCATATGGAGCCCCAGATGTCAAAACAAATGTTTGAAAAAAATGCTTTAGGATGACCCAAAATGTCCTCTAGAGTCCCAAGAACACCCCAAATATGGTGGGAATGTCCCCTAAAAGGCATTTGGTGGCATCAATAAATAAATATTTAAAAAATTAAAACATTGTGGGAGTGAGTGCAGGAGGGTGAGTGAAAGGTTGAAACGCTAATGCAGCCCTCCTAGCCTTCCACAGTTCCCTACCACTTGAATTCAAATAAAGTACAGCTAAAATCCTATTTTAAAAAGTTTAAAACATTGATTGATTGATTGATTGATTGATTGATTGATTGAATTTATGTCCTGCCTTTCTCCTGGGATGGGATCCAGTTAAATAAACAATTGTATCAAACATGCATATATAAAACGAATTTAAGCCCATGCAAAACATAAATTAAAAGATTGATTTTTGTTTGTTTGTTTAATTTATTACCCCCTCTTTCTCCCAGCTTTGTCTCAATGGCTTTGTTCTTAGGGGCTTGATAAGGGACACAAGGCACGTGTCAATGTCTCCATGACTCTCTCCCTAGGGCTACTGGTGGTGTCAAGGAAGTCAAGGAACGGACTTCCAATCAAATGAACGTGTGTGTATGTTGTCACTGTTGGAAGCAAAGAGGCATCAAAGCTTGTAGAAAGAGATTAGTAAGAGAGGGGAGTCTAGAGAACGTCTGCCCTTTTGTTTCACTCCTCTGTATCTTTCTTTTGTCTAAGTACTCAAGCCTTTCCTTTCCTGCAGGCGCCAATTCCCTCTTCTCTCAAGAAGTTGGTCTCTCTGTTCCCTTTGTCTGGGAAGGAACATCCATGGGGTTCCAATCCTAATAACGGATGCCAGCTTGCACTCACACATGGGAGCCAGCTTTTAGGTGCTCTTGTAACCAAGTATAGGTCAACTTCTTTTACCTATCACATTTCCTATCCTAAGATGGATTTCCTGCGGCAATCAATATAGGATTTTTTTTTAACCATACAAAAGCATCATAAGTAATTTACTCCTGTTCCTGCCGCAAGCTGATATCGCACTCCGCTTAATATAGATACCAAATATTCCCACAGCTATGTTGATCATCTACAGGATATAGCCTAAAGCATGGGTGGGCAATTGCACAGCAGGTAAGAGGCCATTTCTCCCCATCGGCTACATGGCGACTTCTGGCATGAACAGAGGTGACATAACATTGTTTCCAGTTCCGAAAACCAGCCCTAAATTTTATATATCTATATCTCCAGCATTTCAATGCAGTTCCAGTTGTGGTGTTCATCCTTTGGCATGTCCTTAATGGCCAATTTTATGGCCCTTTAGGGCTTAGAGGGGTATAAGGAGTCCCAGACAGCCATACTTTTGTTGCGGTTTGAGGGGAGAGTTGGTGTGTTTTTCAGCTGATAAAAAAAATATGAGTATTTTGCTGGAGTCTGGAGGCTTTGGATATCGGCTTGCAGTTCGGGGTGTGTGTCTGTGTCGCACATTCCCCCAGTTTAAGCTCTATGTTGCTGACATTAGGCAGATTTGGGTCTGGATGGAAGTACGGCTGCACAGGAACTCACATGCACACAGGGCAGGGCAGCAGCTGCCTCAAATGGCAAATACAAGTGGGGGGCAGGAGAGATGGTCGGGCGAGTGCTGTGCGTGCCACACAGCCCTGTGGCGTGATGGAGGAGAGTGCCTTTCTTGCAGGTGCTGACGCAAAATTCAGCAATCATCTCCTCTATGTGCAATTCTCTCTCTGTGTGTGTGTACCTGTTTGGATGTTGCTCCCTTAACTCAGGCGGCAAAACCTCTTTGGCCAGGCCAAAGACTTCCAGGGTGGAGAAAATGCAGAGACCTAGAAGGGTTGAAAATATAAAGCAAAAATATAAATGCCTTTTTGGATGCTCTGCATGAGCCACACTTTATCCCAACCGTCAGAAGGGGTGAGCTCTTTCCTCCCCTCTATGTGGGTGAAGAGTTTTAAAAGATGTCATCTCTGGAGGTGATGATGATGATGATCACCTTTGCAGCAGTGGGAAGCTGGGGGGTGGGTGGGTTTGGACTACGCCCTGCCGCCCGTCTCGGCTGCAAAGAGCAAATCCTCGCTCTTCTTCTTCCCTTTTTTTCTCTCCCCCCCCACCACCACCCCGCCCCACTTCTACTCCTTGGAGGGAGCGATCCCAGCCTGCAAGGAAAGCTCTTTCTCTTTAATCTCGTTGACGTCAGAGCTGCGAAACCATAGCAACTGTCCATCACGTTGGATGAGCACACGAGGGAAGTGGGAGAGAGGAGGACCCGCGCCAGCTCCATCGAGGCATCTTCGGAGCGGCGGAAAGGCACAATGGGCGCATTTATTTTGTGACATTCAGAGTTGAATTTTTTTTTTTAAAAAAAAAAATCAAACCACGAAAAAAAACAACAACGCGCGCATCAGATCGGGACGGCGGCGCAAGAGGGGGAAAAACTGCAAGTATTGTGCGTAGATCCTCCGGTTCTGGTTCTCGATCCTAGTTTTTGCGCGACGGGGTTTGCCTTGCGGTGCAAAGGGGGGGGGATCGAATCGCGCCCGATCCGGGAGGGTTCTTGCAAAGCGGAGCGTGGCTTGGAGAGCGCGCAGGAGTTGCGGGGGTTGGGTCTCAGATCCAGAGCGAATGCGAAGCGGCCCCAATCGGTACCATTTCCGCACAGGTCTGTTATAGCGCGATGATTCCACTTTCAACCTCCTATGGAATCCTGGGGTTTGCAGTTTCGGGAGGGGCCGGACGGCCCCTCCCGAAACTGCAAACCCCAGGATTCCATAGGAGGTTGAAAGTGGAATCATCGCGCTATAACAGACCTGTGCGGAAATGGCCCGGGCGGTGGGGTGGGGAAATCCAGACTCCGAATTCCCCATCCACATCTTGAACAAAAGGGATCGAAATCAAGAGAAAACTCTGGCGACGCCCATTGAAGAAAAAAAAACCCACATCCACAAAGCAGCCCAAGGAACCAGTTTTTCTGGGACAGGGGGAGGCATCGTGGCGATTGAGGCCGCCGCCGTCTTGCGTGCATGCCTGCGCGGTTTTTCTTGGATCGCCGACGCGAGCGCAATGCGGGGGGGAGCCATAGCGGGTGGCGGAGCTTCCTTGCGCGCAAAGACTCCGTTTCCGCACTAGGCGCTATTAGTCCACGTTCAACATCCTATGGAATGCTCAGAGGCCCCTCCCTCAAGTGCAAACCCCAAGATTCCCTAGGATGTTGAAAGTGGAATGATAGCGCTGTAACAGTCTAGCGCGGAAATGGCCCGAGAGTCGCTTTGCCTTTTTTTTTTCTTTTTTGCGCGCCCGTGCGGGACTTTCTCTGCAGCCTCGCGGAAATCCCAGGGGCGGATCCGGGGACAAATGTGGGCGTGACGGTGGTGGCACAGTGCCGCAATGAATAGTCGGGGTCAAGGGGGATGATGGGGCGTGCGGTAGGAGAGATCACACCTTTCCCTCGCGAAGGGTGTGATCTCTCCTACCGCAGGCCCCATCATCCTGGGGCTCAACGAAGGGTACTGGTTCACCGTTGCTTAACGAATTCCTTGGCGTTTTTTTTTAGGGGTGGAATGGAAAGAGGAAGGTAGGCGATTCGCTCCCACAACTCGATTGCTGCTGTGTGCTTGTGTTGCGCCACAACAAGTAGTTAGTGTCCATGTTTTCTGACGGCTAAGGATACCTGAACATGGGTTCTTGGGTTAGCCCTTTAGGTAGCCTTTTAAAACCCTGGCTTCACCTTATCCTACCTTGTCCGCCTGTGCCTTGCTCCTACTAAGAAGTTAGAATAGACACCTTACTTCTCCCAGTCCCATTTTCTGCATCCAGCGAATTAGGTGGCGGTTTGGGGAAATTCAGCCTTCCAAAAAGCCAGCCAGAATGGTTCTCTTAAAAGGTGACAGACCAAACCCAGTAAAGGATGGTCTTTCCATAGAACCATTGTTGCTGCTAGGTCTTGGGAGATGCGGTCTTCGTGCGCAAAAGGGGATTGCACCATGGCATGGGTGCAGAAACCCAACATCTATCAGGCTGTGGGAATGGCGAACCTGTTCTTTGGAGAAGTACTGCAGTATGGATCAGGACTGGCCACCTCAGTCTTTGGCATCCAGTATCCTGTTCTCTCATCCCTCTCTGTCTTTTTGAACAGGTAACAGACACCAGTAGAAACAAGGGTTCTGACTACCTTCTTAGTAGGTGCAAATATGGAGACCCTAGAATGCAGCGGCTTATACGCTGAATGAGTTAGTGGATTGTGGCTGTATACCATTGACACGGAAAAAAAACCCGTCTTTTTAAGCAATATTTTAAAATATGGGAATGTTTGGTTTTACCGTTACAACTGTACTTAGCACTGACTAGCAGGAGCATCCTGCTGTAGTTTCCAATGAAACTTATACCTGAAACCTTCTTTTTCATGTCAATTTTCTCCCTGCCACTCCAGCCTGCAGAATTACTAAACCCTAACTAAGGCATGAAGGTGTTCTCTGCATATTAACGTTAGATGCATAAAGAGGCTTCTAAAAAGGCAATACAATTTGCCTATTGTGTCTTGTAAGCAGAATTGCGTGTAGAAGAGTGGGACCATCGGGGGTTTTTTTTAATGCAGAGATGTACGTAGACAATATGGAGCCATACTCTGAACTACAACCACTCCTGGCAGGTTTGGTGCAGTAAAGGTGACTGGCTGGGTAGATATAACATGCCACTCCTAGCTTCGATGCATGTGGTTCCTGCCATATTGATTCTAGGGACTATGGAATGCCAACTATAGGTGGGATCATTAATTCCCCCCCCCTTCCTCATATTTGATTAAACTTTCCTTGTAAAAGATATTATATGAGTTTTGGGATCCCGTAGGTAAAATGGCAAAAAGAAATTTTCCATTTGACTCTCTATTGTGGTGTATACAAAAGTCAAAAGATCAAAGATCTTTGTGTATGTGTACACCTTTGAGTTGCCTATCAACTACCCCATGGATTCCATACAGTTTTCTTACGCAAGGAATACTCTGAGGTGGCTTACCATTTCTTTCCTCTGAAATATAACCTATAGCACCGGATATACCTTGGTGGTTTCCCATCCAAGTACTAACCGGGGCTGTCTCTATTTAGCTGCCAAGATCCGATGGGATAAGGTGCCTTCAAGGTAATAAGGCCTATCAAGGTCTTACCAGGTAATTATTGTATTGGGCAAGAAGTTCACAGTTTTCATCCAGATATGATGCTGCATCAAAAATGTATTTCACATAACTAGCCATGTCTGTTGCAAGAATGTGCTAACCTTCTAAAGCACTAAAGCAATCCCCACCTCAACATTTTGTAGATTCTTTTTTCCTCTTCCACTTACAAAGCAGTCCTGTGCTTTGGATAATCCTTCTCCATATCTCTAATGTGAAAAACAATTATGCAAACAATTTTGCATGCGCTAGGATAAAAGTATATATGACTTTAAGTGCTGCAGTTGTAGCTGTCTGAATATGTATATATATTAATGTAAATAACTGTTGGGGAGGCAACCAGGATCAGGAGGGGACTGCAGTATATATGGAAGAGTTTTAAATTATTCCATACGACGTGATCCCAATGAAAATCTTCCTTGCTTCAACGTTATCATTAGCCCAAGTGTTAGGGCTAATATACCATTGGTGTTACTTATTTTTAAAATATTAGCTTGGAAGTCCAAGATTTTGATTCTTAGTTGAACTACAGTTTTATTACATTATTATAATTGTTACTACATTTATCTTACCTTAATCTCATGGAGCTCAGCAGATACACAATCCATCAGTTGCCATTTTATCCCCACATCAGCCTCGTTAATCAGGAATACTGAGAAAGTATTCGTGTCCCAGGATCACCCACTTCGCTGGAGGTTTGAACCTGGATGCTTCAATGTATTTTTCCAATACTTGACCATTAGCTGAATAAAATACAATAAAAATACTGGCCCAATCTGCAATCCCAGGAACATTCACCTGTGGCTAAGTGACACTAAATGGAGTGGAATGTACTTCCAAATTGTTCTTGTTGTGGTTGATATATTTTTCACTTTGTTTTTACATTCTGCTAACCAGTGAGGGCTCTGTAACTAAAACATCTGCATAACTTTAATCCCTATTATTGGACTCCTTATGGCAAATGAATAAAGGAGGGCACATAGTTGTGACTCCTAGCTTTGTTCTTAACGCTGGGCATTATGCTGATTCCATCCCATTCTTTCCACACACTGAATGTGGATGTCTGCAAAGAGTAAGCCTACACACATACAACTCTGTATCCACATAGGCTTCCTCATGATCAGAATTCCCAGTTGCGCACTGACTAAATGCAAGGAATATTTATGCTGAGAACTGTATGTATGTAGACATGTCACTACAGAGCATATAAGCAGCATATAAGCAACCAAAATGTGCAAATTGATCCTATGTGTATTTACTAAAAAGAAAATCCCATTTCATTTCAGTAAGAGTTACTCCCATGTAAGTGTGCATAAGAGTGCAACCATGCAGTCCAAGTCTGTGCCTGTTTGATGACAACTGCAACCTGTTAAATTTAGTTGTGCTTATTCCCAAGGTAACCATTCACAAGATTACAAGCTTACTCTTGAGTAAAGAAACACTCTTAAAACAAGGAGACTAAAGCTTGATAGTAGTTTTCTCACCCAGTTAAACAAACCTTAGTTAACTGAATGAGTTTTAGAAAATAAATGTATTAATCTACATATATTTGCATATTAGAAAAACAGTGTTCTAAATGAAAAGAAGGTTACTGTTTTTCTTTAGTTAAGCACCCATATATCCTGGTAGACATCGTCATGAAAAAGGCATTTGTTTTTCTATTCCAGACTGAAGAACAACTCTTATAGCTTCCTGAATTTAAAATTAGATATAAATTTGTGACATTTTTTGGAGGGGAGGGAGAAGGAAAATCTCTTTAGTAATTAGAAGTATTTTAATTGAGATGCTGTAATCCAGTGCATTGGTACAAATGTCCTATCGAATAGGGTTGTGCTGCTGATGTTGCAGTCAGCTCAGAAATAACCTCCAGTGATTTCAGTGAAACTTGAACTCACAAGTAATCAGGGGGACATATGATATACAGTTTGCCTTCCACATTCAGTAGGATTGGGGTCTCAGGATCCTTATAAATGTGGAAAACCCACAAATATGACAATGTGTGTGTGTGTGTCTGTTAGAAGCGGACCAAGGCATGGTGGTGACAGCAGGCACCCATCTCAACCAGGGTCATTTCTGCACTACACTCTTATAGTGCAACTATTCCACTTTCAACATCCTATGGAATCCTGGGGTTTGCAGTTTAGGGAGGGGCTGGCCCCAGGATTCCATAGGATGTTGAAAGTAGAATAATCGCTCTATAAGAGTGTAGTGTGGAAATGGCCCAGGTCAGGGAAAGGACAGAGAAAAAGGGGTGGGTCGAGGGAAAGGACAGAGGAAAAGGGGTGAGTCAGCATGGTGGGCCTATACATCCTGTCTCTCACCCATTTCCTTCCTTGGGTGTGGGGGCATCAGGAGACGTTTTGTGATGCTGAGAAATTGCAGTGTGAGCTGCCATTAGCTGGCTAGGCACTGGCTGGTGGTGGTGGAGGAAGAGCATCAGAGGTGGGTTTCAAAAGGGCTGTGTAGCCTGATCAGAGGTGCTGAAAGGGAAAATTCCCCCAGAAAAGAGGTGCTTGAGGTGTGGGTGATGGGGGTTGGAGAAACTCACAAATAATCAAATCCATGAATGTTAAATCTGCAAATGTGGAGAACCGACCATATATGTAATAGGACACGTATTGTCCATGTTCAGGGAAATTGCCCTGCAAATGTGGAAGGCTGACCATGTATGTAATAGGATACATAATGTCCATGTTAAGGACACTGAAGTACTGTTGCCTTCGGGCCCTTGCTTGAGGGACTTCATAGTGGTATTTAATTGGGCATGACTGTGTGGAAGAGGATCTTGGACAAAATAAACCTTTGATTTGATGACATCACTATCCCAGCTCAAAACATATTCCTGATCTTGTATGGTTGTTCTTGTCTTCCCATTGGGTGTCTCTCTATGTGGAAGAGTGGCACGCAAACATAAACGTCAGAATGTTAGTTTTTGGGTAATTCTCAGGATTCCCTACCTGGTTGGTGATTCTGGGAGCTGTACTCCCCAAAGTAACTTTCCCAAAGTTGTTCAAATCCACAAAGTTGTAGTCCAAAACAGTTGAACTGAAGATATATTGAAAAGCAAGCACCGTTGAGGTCCATGAGACTAACCAGTAAAACTGAATTTATTATGTGCTATATCACCTGAGTTTCAACTATTGATGATCTCTGTTTTTTTTGACAACCGTGCAGGTTACCCAAATTTAGGCCTTGGCTTTCTTGATGAGTCAATTCATCTATAATAACGTTCTCCGTTTTTTCTATTGTCTTCCAATTAACCGAGCAGTATTGTCCTTTCCAATTAATCATGCTGTTTCATGATGTGTCCAAAGTACAATATCCTCAATTTGGTGGGTGAGGAGGATGGGGTACATTTTAATGTTTTAATGTATTTATATATTTTTGTAATGCCGCCTCGATCCACTGGGAGAGGCGGGATAATAATAATAATAATAATAATAATAATAATAATAATAATAATAATAATAAATTTTGGTTTCTAGTGAGTTCAGGCTTGATTTGCTCTCCAACTCATTTATTTATCTTTCTGATGCTCCATAGTTTCTGAACACTCCCCCTACCATGTTTGATATTAGTTGATCTTTTTCACATCAGGCTTCTTCACTGCCCAGCTTTTATACACGTACATAGAAATCTGAAATACTGTGGCACAGATGATCCTGTCTTTGGTATTCAGTGATATGTCTTTACACTTGAGGATCAACAGCTGCCCTATCAAATCTTGGGCCATTTCTGCACTATACTTTTATAGTGCTATTATTCCACTTTCAACATCCTGTGGAATTCTGGGGTTTGTAGTTTGCTGAGGCCAAAGAGCTCTCTGGCTGAGATTTCTAAAGGCACCTCCCTAAACTGCAAACCCCAGGATTCCACAGGATGTTGAAAGTGGAATAATAGCACTATAACAGTTTAGTGCAGAAATGGCCCAAATCTTATTCTGATTTCCTAACTATAGTCTACCATTTTGATTAGTGGCCAAGGATACGGAGTTGGTATGTCACCTCTTGAACTATGACTCCAGTGTTTTCCACTGTCCAGCTCCTTCATAAACAGCAAAGGTAAACTATTACTAATTAATATGCCAAATTAACTGTAGCAAAATGGTAGCACAAGGCATTTCATCATCATTTAATACATTTAATATATTTGATGTACTGTTATAGTACCGCCTCGATCCGTCGGGAGAGGCGGGATATTATTATTATTATTATTATTATTATTATTATTATTATTATTATTATTATTAATCACCATGTGAATTCCAGTTAGCTTGGTAGAACATAAAAATATTTGATTAAATTTTCTGAACAAGAAATTTTTTCCAAATTCTTACGAAACTGAATATCCAGCAAACTAGGAATTTAGTATGTTTTTATTTTGCAGCCAGGATCATAGTCAGTACATACCTACCAACTCCAACTGTACCCAAAATTGTTTATGATTCTGACTCCGCAACCCTGTTAGGGGCTGAGTCAATGTATACGAAACCTTGAACTATTTTAATGTCTTCATCCCCCACTTTAAAATCATGCAAGCATCTATGTCATTATTTTTATTCCCTTAGTGTTCCTCTCCACCTCTTTGAATTAATCCAAGGTTGGACTCTTGTGGCCGTTGTTAGGGTTGCCAAAATGAAAACTGGAGAGGGCACTTGTGCCCTTCATGGTTGTGTAGAAGAGGGAATTTCAACAGGTGTTGCATGCTGCCTGGTTGTTTGACAGGCAACACCTGCTATAAAATTCCCTTTTCTACACAACTATGAAGGCACAAGAGCCTCCAGCTTTACTCTGGCTTAGCCCTGGTTAGCATTTGGATGGAAGATCCAAGGAATATCAAGAGCTGTAGGCTAAATTTCAGAGGAGGACAATGGCAACCCACCTCCGACTCTTCTTTGCGTTAGGCCACTTCCGCACTACACTCTTATAGCGCGATTATTCCACTTTCAACCTCCTATGGAATCCTGGGGTTTGCAGTTCCGGGAGGGGCCGGCCGGCCCCTCCCGGAACTGCAAACCCCAGGATTCCATAGGAGGTTGAAAGTGGAATAATCGCGCTATAAGAGTGTAGTGCGGAAGTGGCCTAAGAAAACCCTATGAAATTCATGGGGTCGCCATAAGTCGACAGAGGACTTGAAGGCACCTAGGCAGGCAGCCCTAGGAGATGAGGGTGGGCGGCAGCTTTCATCAGGCCTCACCAGGGGCTGTTTTGGCCAGGGCCGATAGAAGTTGCAGTCATTTCCACACTGCACTGTTATAGCGCGATGATTCCTCTTTCAACCTCCTATGGAATCCTGGGGTTTGCAGTTCCGGGAGGGGCCTTTGGAATTCTCCGCCAGAGAGCTCTTTGGCCTCAGGAAACTACAAGCCCCAGAATTCCACAGAATGTTAAAAGCGGGATAATAGCGCTATAACCGTGTAGTGTGGAAATGGACACAGTCCAACCCCCCCCCCTTAAAGGACTCAGCTCTGGCCCATCTCCGAAATAAACTGAAGCCCGGAAGCGTCACATATATTTTCTTCACTTAAGAGCCACGCTCTCTTTGGCGCTGAGGGAAAGGAGTCCGTGGAGGGAGAGCCAGAGGAGGACACCCCCCCATTTTCAAAAGTTGCTTCGTCTTTCCCCTCCTTTGTCCCACCCAGACAGCCTGTGGACTGTTCCATTAGAACAGTGGCGGGGGGGGTTGGCAAAGACGCGCCAGATAAACAAGGAACCTTTGGGTGGTACCAGAACGCGTAGTAATGACGAGGGAGAGACAATTAGCTGGGAGGAGGCGGGGGAGGGGGGAGGAAAGGAAGGCGGGCCGCCGAAGCTCCTTAAAACTTGTAGCCGCGGGCGGTGTTTTGATTGGCTGCGTCGCCGTCCGGGGGCGGAGGCAGAGCGGGTGACTGACAGGCGCTGTGGCGACGCCCTTTCCACTCCTTCCTCTTGCGCCCTTTCGCGGCTCCGGCGTTGGGAAGGAAGGCGAGGCCCGAGCTGGCTCCTCGTCTTCCGGATTCTCGCCACCGAGGCTTGAAAAGCCCGAAAGAAATAGGTGGGTGTCGACGTGTCCCCTGCGCGCGCTAGGCCCCGGCGGCGGTAACGGCTTCCTGTCGGGACGGGGCTCCCCCGCCCTCGCTTTTCCCGCTCTTTTCTTTTCGGGGGGGGCGGAGGTGTGGGAAGGGGAAAGAACCCCCCCGGCTGTAAAGGAGGCCGTGAAGGAGAGAGAAGGCGGTCCCCCTCGACGCTTGGTGGGGTTGGGTGGACTTTTGGGGCGACCGAGGGGTGTGGCCGGGGAGGGGCGCGTGAACTCTTGTCCCCGAGCAGCCGCCGCCGCCGCCGCCGCCCTACGGCTCGGGTGGACTACAACTCCCATTCTCGGGTGGCTGCGCTGAGGCGGCGGATGGTGGGAACTGCAGTCCAGTAGGGCGGCGGGTGGGGAGAAAAGTTTGTTTAGCGGTACTGGGAAAAGGAAATGGGTGTGTGTGTGTGTGAGAGAGAGAGAGGGAGAGGGAGTGTGTGTGTGAGAGGGAGAGGGAGAGGGAGTGTGTGTGTGAGAGAGAGAGGGAGAGGGGAGTGTGTGTGTGTGTGAGAGAGAGAGTGTGAGTGAGTGAAAGAGTGTGTGTGAGAGAGTGTGTGTGAGAGTGAGTGTGTGTGTGAGAGAGAAGCTGTGTGTGTGTGAGAGTGAATGAATGTGTGAAAGAGTGTGTGTGTGTGTGTGTGTGTAGAGAGAAAGAGAAGCTGTGTGTGAGAGAGTGTGTGTGAGTATGTGTGTGTGAGAGAGATGTGAGAGTGTGTGTGTGAGAGGAAGCTGATGTGTGAGAGAGTGTGTGTGAGTGTGTGTGTGAGAGAAAGAGAAGCTGTGTGTGAGAGAGTGTGTGTGAGTATGTGTGTGTGAGAGAGAGTGTGTGAGAGTGTGTGTGTGAGAGAGAAGCTGTGTGTGAGAGAGTGTGTGAGTGTGTGTGTGAGAGAAAGAGAAGCTGTGTGTGAGAGAGTGTGTGTGAGTATGTGTGTGAGTGTGTGTGTGTGAGAGTGTGTGTGAGTGTGTGTGTGTGAGAGTGTGTGTGTGTGTGAAGAGAGAAGCTGTGTGTGTGAGAGAGAGTGTGTGTGAGAGAAAGAGAAGCTGTGTGTGTGAGAGTGTGTGTGAGAGTGTGTGTGAGAGTGTGTGTGAGTGTGTGTGAGAGTGTGTGTGTGAGAGTGTGTGTGTGAGAGAGTGTGTGTGAGAGTGTGTGTGTGTGAGAGAGAAACTGTGTGTGTGAGTGAGTGTGTGAGAGTGGGTGCGAGTGTGTGTGTGAGAGAGAGAGAAGCTGTGTGTGTGAGAGTGTGAGTGTGTGAGAGAGTGTGTGTGAGTGTGAGAGAGAGAAGCTGTGTGTGTGAGAGAGTGAGTGAGTGTCAGAGTGTGTGTGAGTGTGTGTGTGTGTGAGAGAAGCTGTGTGTGTGAGTGTGTGTGTGTGAGAGAGAGAAGCTGTGTGAGAGTGTGTGTGTGTGAGAGAGTGAGAGTGTGTGTGTGTGTGTGAGAGAGAGAGAGAGAGAGAGACATACCATTTCCGCACTACAGTTTTAAAGTGCTGCTATTCCACTATCAACCTCCTATGGAATTCTGGGGTTTGTAGTTTAGGGAAGGGCACCTTGAATTCTCAGCCAAAGAGCTCTTTGGTCTCAGTAAACTAGAAACCCCAGAATTCCACAGGGCATTGAAAGTGGAATAGCAGCAGTTTAACACTGTAGTGCGGAAATGGCCATAGAGAGAGAGAAACTGACTTTTAAAGGGGGGGTTGTGTGTGAGAGAGAGAAAAATTGACTTTTTTCCCCTAAAGGAACTTGTCCTGGCCTGAGTTAGGTCGTTGGTCCATCTAGCTCACTGTTATTAACCCTAGCAGAATTCTGGGCAAAATTCTTTCCTGACCCTGCCCTGGAGATTTGTGGTATTTTCCCCCTCGTTTGTCAGCCAAGCCTTCTCTAGGCCTAATCCTGTTTAGCCTCTGAAATCTGACGTTTTCAGGGGTGTCTCTTCTAGCTCAGCCCAATGCAGTTTTATCCAAAGTAAGTATTTTCGCTTTAAGATAGTTTTATGTTCCAGTCCAAGATACTGGTGTGGACTTGTAGTTAAGAGTGTTTAGATTAGGGTGGGGAAGCTCCTGGGATTAAGGCCATTTCCACACTACACTCTTATAGTGCTATTATTCCACTTTCAACAGCCTGTTGAATTCTGGGGTTTGTAGTTTACTGAGGCCAAAGAGCTCTCTGGCTGAGAATTCAAAATGCCCCTCCCTAAACTGCAAACCCCAGGATTCCACATGATGTTGAAAGCAGAATAATAGCACTATGACAATGTAGTGCAGAAATGGCCTAAATCTTCTTTCTAATCATGACATTCACTGGGTAGCCTCTTTATTTATTTGATTTATGTCTCACCTTTCTTGCTAAATAGGAACCAAACCTTGGAGTAGCTACTGTCTTTAAGCTACATAGGCTTTTTGTGCATCTAGTGAAAGATGTGTGCTGTGGATAGGGAACATACGCTTTTCCAGTGTTGATGGATGCAGCACCCATAACCCTTTACCACTTGCTGTTCCTGCTTGGTTTGGTGGGATTTCCTCCCCAGCAATATCTGGAGTATCACATTTTCCATAGCTCATCCTGTACCATTTGCAGGGATAGGTGAGATATAAATAAATAGCAGGTAGACTTCATTTTATACAGAGAGATTTAATTCTGACTAAATGCATATGATGATCTGCTGGTATTACTAAGAAAGTACCCATAAGGTTATGGTGTGAGGCTGTACAAAAAAAAGTCCATAGGATAGCCTTGTGGGAGAGTTGAGCTTCTTGTTTTCAGCAGAATTTGTGTTTTTATCCCCAACATCTTCTTATGGAGTACCTGCTCAGGTGGTAATTCTGCGTACTCTCTTAAAGAAGTTGATTGTCAGTAGATGATATTTGACTAGATTGACCTTATGTTTTGACAACGTTACGTCATTCAGACAGAATAATTGTACTGTTGCTGCCCAAAGAAGTTGATTAAAATCCTGTTTTATCCTCATCCAGATGTAGGTGCATGCAGAAGGGATGGCCTCACCTGTCCTCCATTTGGTTAAACAATTTTTTTACACAATTATACAATCATGTTCTAGAACAGTCTGGAATAATGGCTATCATTTACTTTCCTAGTTTTTGTAAGTGTTTTAGTTTAATTGAGCTGTGGAGTGGGTTTCATGGGATAGGGAAAGGATATGAAGAATGGACCCTTGAATGACTTGTGTAGAAGAAGAACATGAGTGAAGGTTGGTGCTTTAAAAAATTGCATATTTTCTTGGTTAAACTCTTTCTTCCTTGCATAGCCAGAATAAGAGAAGCCTGACTGGAAGGCAGAAAAACAACCCCTACCTCTGATTTTTGTTTCATTTTTTATGCAGAATAAAAGCAGTTTTAGGCAAAAGTGGGAGGAAAACCACATATTCTTCACACAACCTGTTTATGTACTGAGCAAGATTTCACACACACAAAAAAAATAGCTTAGTCTTAAGAAGGGTGATTTTGAAAGGCAGATAATCTCCAAGTGTTGTGAGTTGCAAATCGCCTTTGGTTTACTGTAAAATTAGCTAGTGTAAAAACTCAACTGTTATTCATCAGGAAGAATGAAAAGTTATGTTGGATTGATACACTGTTTTGCTTGTGATTAATCTGACAGTGAGTAGATGCTATAGAATGAATGGTGAGCTGCTAACTCTAAGAAAGCCTCCAAAGTTCTTTATGAGGTAGTTTGTCCTGGCAGATGAAATGCCCAAAATCATCAGTGTTTACTATGTTTTTAAAATCTCAGTATCAGTATCATAGCCACTAACTTATTTGGGAGGCTGTGTTTTTTTTGTATATATAATCACCATCATCATTTTCACACTGTGAGCTCCAAGAAAACCTTGTTTGCCTTAGGATCACCATAAGTCAGAAACTAATTGAAGGCACGCAACTTGGACAAAATTTATTTCTTATCCACCTTTCCCTGCGGATTGAGGTGGGGAGCAACAACAGATTAAAATACAACATGTAACATCGATTAAAAATTAACACCAGTTAAAAACACAAAATGTGAGTTCAAAGAGCATATAAAACCAATATATATTCAAACAATCAATCCATACTTTAAAAAATATCCATGCAAGTGAAACTAGATATGATTCCGATTCTCTCCCTTTGCTTGATGTGCTGTTTTTCCTATCTTTCAGTCTACTATGCGGGGAACAGTCATTAGCAAAATGCAAGAGTTGGATATGGTGCCTTGCTATATTTAGCCCAGAGATTATGCTGCTGTTCCTGCCATAGGTTGAATACCAGAGGTTTGGAAAAAGATTTGCTGTTTCTCTGTCATCCATCCAGCTCTTCTACCCTATAAAAGCAATGCTTTAGAGACCTTCTGTTTGGCAGGAACAGGAAGGATGATGGGAGGAATGGCTGCTTGCTTTGGTTCTGAATGGCTCTGTGTTTTTTGCCATTAAAGCTAGAACTTTGATTTTTTAACTTTTTTCATGTCTTTAAAATTTTCTGCTCATTTATACTGTTCTACTTGCAGTTTTAAACAGAAGTGAAATTGCTCTGTTAGATCTGTAGTAATGAGGATTATGCTGTTACATTCTTATATATGTGAATGTGGATTAGGCAATAGCAATTGAGTCTTTACTTTGCACATATGTTACCTGATAACCATTGAAAATCTCTTTTGCTTGTGAACAATGTGTACATTCCATTAGCATCTTCTCTTATAAGCTTGGGAAAAAAGCCAGGAACAGTTTTAGCCATTCGTGTGGCTACTTCATGTACCTAATTGCTAATGAAGAGCATAGTTGTACAGCCAAAGTCATCTTTGTCTTATTCCTCCTTCAGGGCTTATCATGGAGCAGGGAAGGCCAAACAGAAGGGTGGATCTACTGCATCCCTAAAGCAAATTCTTTGTCCTTAATTTTTTCAGTCAAACTGTTCCAGAAGTCTCTTCTCATTTCTGTCTGTAAAGTGGGAAAAACTCACATTCTAAAAGCAAAAGACTTTTCCTTGCCAATCTGGCTCTCAGCTGGGAGTGTCTTCCCTTCCTCTGGGCAGTGACCGTATGTACCCTGTATCGAGGAGGTCAACTTAATTGTATAGACAAATGCTCCAGTGCCCCAGTGTTGGTGTTTGGAAGTAGATTAACTCCTTAGTGTGCATTTGCCCATTTTTCCTGTATCATTAGAATTTTAACAGTTGACTTCATGGAGAGTAGGTTACATTAAACAACTTCCAATTTTCCAGAGAGAGGCAACTGGTCAGTATCACGTTCCAAAACCTGACTTGGCAGTTCTGGAAAATTTTTACCGTGTTTGAATGAGTATAGATTAAAATCTGTGACTGGCTTCATGCCTGTGTCTGGTAGCAAAGTGTAGGAAATCTTAACTTGATTGTATTTCAGCAAAGATGTGAATTTGTTGTAGCATCTCAATTGGTTATAAGAATGATACTTGAAGCATTGAACTATGTTGAAGTAGTGCTGGACTGCATCTAATCTTGTACCTTTTGGATACAAAATTCAAAAACATAGCCATGTTAGTCTGGATCAATATGCAAAGGAATCTTGTGGCACCTTTGAGACTGAGAGAAGGAAGTTGGTAACATAAGCTTTCATAGACTTAGGAGCCCTGGTGATGCAGTGGTTAAATGCTGGTACTGGAGTTGACTCAGACGTCTATCCTTCCTCAGAGTAAAATGAGTACCCAGCTTGTTGGGGGCAATTAGTTAACACATTGTAAACCGCTTAGAGAGCACTTAGCTGATAAGCGGTATAGAAATACACATGTATTGCTATGCTATTAAGTCATCTGATGAAGTAGACTTAAACCTACAAAAGGTTATGCTACCAACTTCTTTCTCTCAGTCCCCTAGGTGCTTCAAGATCTATTTGCATACTGTTAGATACAGGTGTCTTTAAAAAATGACAAACGCCACTAGATCCTCTTTTCTGTAAGAGGTGATCATTCTGTGTTTGGTTATTAGTGGTGTTAAAGCGTAGGATTGAGATTTAGAGTGTCTGGCATGTGGCAGATTAAGCTTTGAAACCTGTAGTGGAATTAGTCTTTAGCACAACTAATAGTGAGCAATACAACCTCACATTAACTACCTTTTCCAGACTAATGTCCCCCGTGTTTTAGATTCCATTAGCATCATTCACCCCCAGTCCATTTATGCTTAGGGTGGATGGGCGTTGCTGTCCAAAATATCTAGGGGACATCAAGTTGGGGAGCAGGTATCCTATGTCACATTGAGATTTTAATATTTGAGTGTTTCTCTTTGAAGGCTATGTGTGAGAGAGTGATTTACAGGCTTTGTCTGATCTTGGAAGGAGAGTGCATAGTAGTCTGTCAATATCACACCCAGCAATTAACCTTCAGTCTGCTCCCAAATTCTGGTAATTGTAATAAGTAAATTAATTTTACACACAGTGTATATTGACACATTTTTCCTGTATGTGGAAGTTACCTCATTTGAGCAGCACTGCCATATGTGAAATAGTTTTTATTATGTCTGTAGAAAAGCACATCCCTTTGAGACATGACATTCAGCGCAGGGTTTGTTGTGATGATCAGGATGTCAAGTTTTGCTTTATGCATTTTAGTATCTTTTAAAATGCGTTATCTTCCTTCGTTTTACTTTGTGGAGTTTGTGCTATGTGTACTGTTTCTCAGACATCACATTTACCTTGTGATGAAGCAGGACAAATGGTCTCATGATTTCCCAGTGAAATTGTGATTTACTCATGATTTTATCATCTTTTATGTTTGATGCTAGTGTTGTCATGCCCAACTGCAAATTGTTTGCTCTCAGGCTAGATGTTGAACATGTGATTAAATGTACAGGCAAACATTTTCTTCTCAGAGCTTTACACTGAATTTATGCTTAAAATACTGCACTGATGGTGTGGATGGAAAAGAGCATTCCTATCTGTCAGGCGTGTTGCATCCATGATGAGTCACAGCAGGCCACTGCGCACCCTACAGTTTGCTGAAGTTAGATATATTGTTGTTTCTCCAGATATATTGATAGAAATATCTTCTAATATTGGCCGTTCTTTAGAAACTCAGATCAACTTACTTGCTTCCAGAGATACCCTGGTTAAGCATTGATCAGTTTTCTGCCTGCAGCCTACAAGCTTTCAACATTTTATTCGTTAACACATTTGCATTTGACTGTTAGATCTGTCTGTAATTTGCTTATTCATGGATTATTTGCTGTCACCTCTGCTGCCCCCCATGCCATTTTTAATAGGCCTCATGAGCCTCAGAAACTGTGAACAAGGCTTGTAAGTCCCTATTAAAAATAGTGTGGGGCTGCAGTGGAGGTGGCAGTAAGCCCCACTAGCTACCCAGTTCTGCCTTGTGAAGGAACCCTGATACCTCAGAGGAATCCATGGTGGGTTGAATATAGTGATCATACTTTTTGTGTGTGTGTGTTAAAATATGGTTCGGGAGGGCCTAGAGTTATTCACGGTTTTCCCCCTTTCACGGGAGTCCTGTGCCCCTAACCCTAGTGAATGTATAGGGATGACTATATATATTTTATGCTTGTTGGTTGGCCCAGTAAAGGTATTACCACAGGATGGGGTTTGAGTCATTTTTAATGGCTAACATGACTGCCCCACAACATTCTTCAGGTGGGAGATGGAGTAAGTTACCTCTTAAAAAATGACCTTTGTATGATACCTGAGGATGAGTACAGAAGAGGCAGAATGAATATTCAAAGTGCTACTAATGGATAAGTCCTGTCTCAGTAACCATGGATGGCGGGAGTAAATTAGAAAGCCGCCTAGAATATCTTAAAATAGATATTGGTTCATATGGGAGAAAGGAGTAATGTCTATTCCCAAATAACTCATTGGAATTGTGCTCTTTACCTTATGCCTTTGAAATAGTTTTATGTGGAAAGATGTGCCAGTGATCCCTAAGGAGGAATTTGAAGGATGAATCTTGTAGATCCTGGTTCAGCTTTCTGTCTACATCAGTGGTTCTTAACATTTTCTTTAACAGGGACCCCTGTAAATAAAATTTGTTGCTGGAGACTCCCAAGACTTAAGATTTACATTTAAATATTTAAATTTAAGTGATCAAATATTTATTTATTAAAGGCTTCTGGAGATAACAGCAGGCGTGTGTGTGTGCCGAAACTATGTCCTTATTTGGAAAAAGAGGAAGGAGTTCTGGCACCTGCACACCCTCCACCGCTGCATCCCTGTTGCTGCCAGTGCCATTGTTGTTCAGCATTGAGGCTTTGCAGACCCCCTGTGAGGGCTCTGCGGACCCCTTGTTGAGGACCACTGATCTACATGACAGTGCTAAGTGGGCATGTTTTGCCTAGAGGAATATACTGTATTTGAGTACTTAGGAGATTTTTTTTAAGTGGGACTCTAACTTTAAAGTCAGTGGAGATTCTTCTGCTTGGGAATGGTCCCCTTTATCTTTCCAGGACCTTAGTGGAAAACGTGCTTTGCAACCAAGTGTGTTTTGATGATTCCTGGGAAGAGAGCCAGAAACAGACAGGATCACAGTCATGGAAAAACAGGAGGATAGAGTAAAGCAGTAGAATCAAGTTGACAGACTACTCACAAGAGATCCAAATATAGAGAAACTCAGATCAAAATAGGATGCATTTTATAGGGAGAGTGGGAGTGGGTGTCACCTGCCTTCAAATCAACACATTTGTTAGTGGGAATAGGTGTGATGAGCCTTGTCTTACACGGAGAGTTTGTAGTTATTTCCACAACCAGTGGGATGGTAGTGGTGCTTTGTGTCAGGCTCTTACGGTCTAATCTAAGTGGAAAAAGTTGAGATATTTGGCGCGATGTTCCTTCTTGCCTAGAACGTCTTATGAAGTATTCTATGAGTATTTTGAGATCCCCTTTTTTTTGTCACTGAATGGAAAAGAAAGGAGCCAGTGCCTAATGTTCACCTACAGATTAGTAATGCTTGGTGCCTGTTCTGCACCGCATGATGATACAGAGGTCAGTATATCTCGGAAGCATTGATGGATGTAGCTGTCTTAGGCCATTTCCACACTACACTGTTATAGTGTGATTATTCCACTTTCATCATCCTGTGGAATCCTGGGTTTGCAGTTTAGGGAGAGGCCAGAATTCCATAGGATATTGAAAATGAAATGTATAATCGTGCTATAACAATGTAGTGCTGAAATGGCCTTGCATTGCTTGTGGGAAGCGTAAACTTCTTTTACTTCGATTCTGTGTGCCTTTGATAAATTCTAAGCAATGTATTTTTGATAGTGTTTTTATTTTTTGTACTGTAGGTTTAGTTAGTAAATACCATGTTTTCTTTTTGCAGGTTTTTCTTAAACTTTCTAATTTATGAATCATGTAACAGTTGTATAGTTGATGGTCATATATCATGCAGGATCTGGAGATTTTTCACCCTTTTTTCAAAGAAGCATTTCATTTCAGGAACATTCTTCTCCTTCCACTACTGCTGTCCATTTCCCTAGCTTGCTTGCTTTATTTATTCATTTATAGTATTTCTGCATTGCTTCCTAGCTCCCAAGGGCTCCCAAGGCAATGAACAAATAAAAACCAATTAAAACAATTTTGAGATAAAAACATTTTAAATATGCACTAAAATACTCTTTAAAAACTCCTTAAAAGGATTTTAAAAGCAATCTTAGAATCCAGTTTTAAAACAGTTAAATAGCAGTTTCAGATACTAACTGCCACGTGGAACAAGCACTGTTTTGGTTAACTTCCAGAAACTTAATAGAGATGGGGCCAGCCTAACTTCCTTGGGTCAGGAGGTGCTGCTCCAGAGAAAGCCCTGTTATATGTAACCACCAGCTTAACTTCATGGGGTGCTGTGACATACAACAAAGCCTCTTCTGAAGATCTCAGATTTCTGGCAGGCTTATATGGGAGGAGGTAGTCTTTCAGATACCCTGGCCCTAAGTGATTTAGGCCTTTGTAGGTCGACACCAGCACCTTGAACTGAGCTTGGAAGCAAAATGGAAATCAATACAGTTCTTGCAAAACCAGTATTACGTAGTCTTTAAAATGCACATCTGACACCAGTCTGGCTGTAATATTTTGCACTAGTTGTAGCTTCTAAACAGTCTTCAGAGGTAGCCCACAAAGAGTTGATTACAGTAATATATTGGTGGTAGCAAAGTGAAGTTGGAGCTAGAACAAAGTTCCACAATGGTTACTACTGGTATGGTTACTCTGTAGTAACCAATAGAGCCCTCTTCCCTGTGCCTACCTCATAGTCTTCTTTATTATTGTGCCTGTGAAAGGGACAATCACTTTGAATAGATTTGAATTTGCAAACAATTTTTGTTATATAGACTTAGGAATTTTTCTGGTTAAAAAATTAGATGTGAGCCCTTGTCTCTGATGACTTGCTATTTCTTTTGAAGTTTGTCTTGTGTTTTATCAACCCGTGTTATGTATTTGGCTTCAGCAGACTGACTCCTTTGCTGCATGGTGTTACCACACAAAGCATCTTGCCAGGCCTGCTGTGTCCCAGCAAGTGCATGCAGTGTCCTTTTAGTTTCAAGACAGGCATTACGAAAGGAACATCTGCTCATAACAGTGCAACATTAGAAGGTGTGGAGTAATGCAAAAGCCTTTCGTATCTGTTGCAATCATGGTTCATTTGGAAGATTTATGTACAGCAGCTCTGTCATGGCTATCTGCCAGTCAGTTTATGGTTCAGCAGGGTTCCGTTTATCAGAGGGAATGGACTGGAAAGGCTAGAAAAAAAGAGAAATGGATATTCAAATACTGTAATAGGTCTCCAGCCTGAGATGTTATGAGATAATGTATGCCTTCCTTCAGTTAATATAGCATAACACAGAGGTAGAGAAAAAACTTAGACAATGCCAGATCATTCTAACATAGCTGAAACGGTCTGTGAATGGCTTCTAAAGCAGTTGAATGGCAATGGCCTCATTTTGTAAAAAAAGCAGAACCAAGATAATCACTTAGTATTTGATATGTTTATGAAAATTTGTATTTCGTCATAATATGACTGAGATTTTCATTGTAATGTGGAAGCTGAGAGACTGAAGGGGACGTGACTGGTTCATTCGTTATCTGTCATAAATTGAATTATTTGCGTTATATGAGGTAGACCACTTTTCTTTCATGTACTTTTTCCAAGTACATTATGGAGATATAATGTCTCGGTTATGGAGTTGTTTACAAGATACAGAAATAACGAATGTAAAATGGTTTGAACACTAATGCCATAGGCAGAAGCTAGCCAAAAGTGAAGCATTTGTGCCTGCTGATTTCAGTGGTGTAGTAGAGCATATGCTTAATTTCCACTAAATTCAAAGTGATGAAAAAGTATTCAACATCAGCTTGACTTTTCCATATATAAAAACAACTATTTCTTTTATTAATAATGCAGTGCTTTTTATATTTAGATTTTAGCTCTATTCTCTATCACCTTTTTGTAGTTTCCTGAAAGAAATAAGTAATCAAAATGTAGCCAGTAATCTTCTGTCTTAATAATTTCTTGCTGTTCTGCTCTAGAATTGTCATTTAAACAGTAAGGAATTTTCACAGCCCCTTGTTGAGCTACCTGAAGTACCTGAAGAATGCCTTTTGTTTTACTGGAGTTTGTGTTAGTGGAGTGTTTAAGCACCCGTGTGGTTTATCTTGTCGTTGTTGGGGGGGGGGTTCCTTCCTTTTTTTCAGTTTGGGTTTTTGGAAAATTGGAAAACTGGCTTCAAGATTCCTATGCCTGCATTATTTTTCAAAGCATTCTTGTGGTACCTCTTAGAGTCAGCAGGGAAAAAAATAACAAAACAACCTGCAGAACAATATTTCAGGAAAGCAGATTACTTTTTCCCCCTGAATGAAATAAAATCATTGACATTAATACCTGATTCTTCTGTTTCATTGAGAAAAATGGGGATTATGTTGTTTTGAGTGGGAAAGTTTTTATTCCCATTCTTTTTGTTCTGTTTGTCTGAGCTCTGAAATAAACATATTGTCATTCTGGGCTACTTGGTGGTGGTCTGTTTGCTAGGTATTACTTGAGAGCAAGTATTAAGAGATTTGAAATGGGTAAAGACAAAGAGGAGTACTGAGCTTGCATTAGTTCTGGTCAAATACCAATTCTTTTGTGAGGCTGGTAGGTGATCTTGGGCAGACTTGTTATTGTGTGCCTTCAAGTTGTTCATGAGTTATTAATGTGAACCTGTCACAAGGTTTTCTGGTGCTGAGTTTGTGCAACCCACTCAAGGTGATCCAGTGGGTTTCCATGGTCATAATGCAGTGCTCAAACCACTAAACCATGCTGCCTCTTCTTTGCTAGAATGCTGGCACCTAAATACAACATAGGCAGGATCAATCCATCTTACAGCTGTTTTAGATTTCATCAACACAGTGCATGGAGTTCAACGAGTTAGTTCAGGCATATGTGAAGTCCCCAACAAGTGGATATTTTTATTTTGTTTTGTATACTGAGTTCTCTTGTAAAGAAGCTCTTTTGAACTACCAACAGCAGGTTTTGAAATTTCTCTCCTCTGCGTTTCCGAATGAGTTTGCTATATGAAATGTGGGACTGCTGTTAAACACACTTCCAAAGCTTCTTTGGTGCTGTATGTGAAGTGCTTTATTCAAACAGTGTCACATGCTGCAGAATTTCTAAGGCTGCAGCAGATCCAAAAAATTCCAAGCCATTTCAAAAATAAAAATATAGGCTGCCTCTTTGAGCATATGAAGTGAAGAGTTTTAAAGCTTCAAATGTGCATGAGGTTTTCTTATTCATGTGTGAGTAACCACTTTGTGTCCTGGTCCAGTAGAAGTTAACTGTATTTTCTTTGTTATATTGATTTAGGCTTTTGCTTGTCTGAGGGGGAAGAACCCAAATCTGGTGCTAACATTCAGACTCCTGCTCCTTACTCTCTGATAATGTTGTTATAATTCAGCTCTGTGAAAGATACAAGACTTAGTATTTTCCCTTTTACCCATAGGTACAGTGTGTGGCTGTGATAAAATCTGTTGGGTTCCAGCTCATGGCTAGATCGGTTGTTGTTATCTTCAAAGGGCTTGTGAAAACTTGAGTCATGATGCTGTTTATACCAGTAAAATTTCTCCTTGTCATGTTTTCACTATGATTCATTTGGATGTGACATACCAACCAGCTTGGAAGAGAAAAAAAACTCACTTCATTTTGTGCTTTTAAATATTACTGTTGTGCATACACTTGCTAAAATTTATTGTGAAAGGCCACAGATGGCAAACTGGATCAAAGGGCACTTTTCGAGGAGATAATCACTGGCCTAGAGTACGGTATACACTGTGCTACTGCTCTTAATGACTTGCAGTACAGATGTAGACATTGCCCATTCCACTTCTGAGTGGGCTACAAACGCTCCAGTTTATATTTGGCTAAGCAGGGTCAGCCCTTGTTATTACTTGGATGGGAGATTGCCAGTGAATACCAAGTGCTGTAGGCTGTATTTCACAGGAAGGAACTGTCAAAATCATCTCTGAGTATTCCTTGCCTTAAAAAACCCTATGAAATTCATGAGGATGCCATAGGTCAACAGGTGACTTGAAGACACGTACACATATTCCTACTAATATTAGCTGTTTCTCCTGCTCATCCTCTTTGTTCCTTTATATCTTGTCTTTTCCCAAGAGCTGGGACTCAAGGCAGGTTACAAAAATGAAAACAAATTATCTACTTAATGACCAAGCTTCATTACAAAACTAATTAAGATGAACCTGATTAGTGCTGATCATGATTAGCATCTGTACAAGTGTAACACTTTAGATGATGACGGAAGAGACTGGGAAGTTCATCCTGGAGAAGGAAAGGTTGAATAACATGTTTGTACAATTAATGTCTCTTAACTATGTTTCAGACAGTGATGACATAACATCTGTATTTGGGGTATGACTTGTAAAATAATCACTGCTTAAGGACGTTTCTATATAAATGTAGGGCCAAATCAGATAGTGCCTTTATTTAAGGTGCTTTCTCCTTGACCTCTCACTTCTGATAGCAGATTTGTATTGCGGAAAATATTGTCAAGCCGTGGCAAATAGAGAAGCTTAGGGAGAGTTTGCTCCCATCGTCTGTAGACTCTTTTAGTATTAAAAATTAGCTCTTCTTTGTGGCCCTACTGGCAAGTTCATCTTTAATAAATGTACACACAGTGAGTTTGACCCTTTAAACTGATGCCTGTCTAATCTAGCTTGTGTTTGCATTGCAAAACAGGCTCTTGATTCCCTCCCCCCAATTCATGCATGCTGTCTGCCCTTTGGGCTGAGAAGTGACAACACTGTGCAAATTCTTTTTATATAAATTCAACCTTTATTTTCCAGAATTTATTGCCTAGGCCATTCTGGACAAGTGTAGTAACTTACTTTAAGGTATTTTGCTGCCTCATTTTAGTTGTTGAAGTGATGTGATGCTCTTTCTTTTGTAAAGACTTTAGGCTGGATATGGAATTCTAAAAAAAACAACAACCAAAAAAAACAACAACCCCAGAATGAATTCTAATTGAAGTCAAGGTTGATTTTTTTTCCATAGAAGCCTGATGATATAGGCATAGGAAGTATTTTAAGAACTATAATCGAACAGGCAAGCAACATTCATTATGTTTTGAAATATTTCAGAAGTGTCTGTGCAGTTATGTAGCTTACTAACTATCTGCCTGTTGTTCAACTCCAGATTCTTGTAGCTTAATCTTAAACTTTTGTTTGCCTAAAGCAAAGAAATAAAATTGTAGCAGGAGAGTTCGCAGCTGCTTTTCCGTTCATAGTTCCCTTGAGATGGATACTGCATAGCAGTCTGAATTGGATGATGGGAACATGCATCTGTGCATCTGAGTGCATCAGCCTTTGCATCTTGCAACAGTTTTTATCGCTATCAAAATCTGGTTGTGTCCATGAATAGCTGAATAGAAAACAAGTGCCATAGCTATCAGTAATTTGCTTCTGCTTGAGTGTAGGATTGAGGCAGCTGGTGTCGCAAGAGGCTAAATGAGTGCGTATAAGTAATCTGTGCCGAAGTGAAGTTAATGTATTCTGATCCAGAAGTGGACATGAGCATGCCAGCATATGTTCAGGGAGTTCCTTTTCTACAAGGTTTCTCCATTCACTTCAATGTCTGCTGAGTTGTCTTTGCCCAGCAATTAATGCTGACAAACTTTAATGATGAGAGTGTTGCTCAGATGTTGGTTACATGATGGAATCAAATATTGGTGTGTTACAACTTTCTGAGTCTGCAAAAGAAAAATTCTGGCATATAGAATTACCAGAGTTCTGTATGTCCCATTGTGTTCTCTGAGTTGTTGCAGGTGTGTACTAAATGTTACAGCTGCATAATGATGCAAATTGCCTTATTATTTCCTATAAGTATCAGAGTCATGTGGATTGAGGAAAGCTTTATAAGTGTGTCTTACATTTTTACAGAACTAGATGTAATCTTTTGATACCCTGCTGTCTTTTAGCTGTAGAATTGGAACTGCTGAGGAAGTTTCTGCCACGCAGATTCTGAACTGGCTAAACGCTAATAACTCTGTCAAAACCATGTGGAAGGCAAAAGAACAAGTGCTTCCTCAGTATAATAAAAACTTACCTTAAGAATGTTTATTGGCTGGGAAACATAGCATCAGCATTTGAAGTCACAGTTGCATAGTTCCTTTGTGTGCACACTGGAATACAAAAATTAACAAGTAACAATCTGTTGGTGCTTTGCACATTCCACAGGGTATCTCTTATTTATTTTATTTTTCTCCCAGCACAGGATTCAAGGCCGCTCACAATCATTTAAAAACATGGTGCAGTAAAAAAAACTATTACTGCAAAAGTTAAAGACTTGGATTTTATTTTAATGATAATTTTTATTAAAGTTCCAACATATAAAATAAACATATATAATTGAACATTTCATTGAAATATTTCTGCTGTTCTTCCTCTCCTCTCTTGATTTCAATTTCTTCTATAAATTCAACATGCTAAAGTTACTTGTACTACACAAATAAATGATAATATTTCATGATAGTTCCTGCAGTACCTAAGTACTATATATTATATCATGATATTCATCTGATTACGTCTGATTTGATATATCAACTGTATTTATACTTAAGCATTGTCATCTGATAGTACCCACAGATTTGTATTTTAAAAGCACAAGTTAAAAATACAACATGAAACAATTTTAAAAATACCTTTACAACATAATAAAATAGAAATACAACGTTACCTCATTTAAAGTTCCATGTACTGCAGCATATTAAAAGTGAAATGCCTCCCTAAATATAAAGATCTTTATCTTATTATAGAAATAAGTTTGAAAATGTGTTATGCTGAATACTTGGAAAACAGGAGTAATCAAAGAATCTAAGTATCACTCTCAACTCCAGTAGCTTGTTGTAAACAACTAAATTTAACAGTAACTGATTCAGGTTAGAAATGCAACTGATACCTAAGTGTTTATTGAGTGGATGTTGCCTTTTCCAAATCTGTGAAGCTACTACAAAGGCTGATTGCATGTAACTCAAGCAGAATTTCACTTTGGGCGTCAGATTCATCATTGTTCTGTGCCTTCAAGCCAACTCTGGTTTATCTCTGGTAACCTTATCCTGTTGTGTTTTTTAGCAAAATTTATTCAGAGGAGATTTGTCATTGCCTTCTTTATCTAGGGCTGAGAAAGTGTGACTTGCTCTGGGCCACCCAGTGGCTTTGCAGGGCTGAGGAAGGATTTGAATCTTGTTTCCTGGAGCCCTAGTCCGTTACTCAAATTACACCATACTGGTTCATTATTTCCAATATATAGTAGTCAGCCATCTGTGGTTTTGCTTTCCGTGGTTTCAGTTACCTGTAGTTGCCTTCTTCCCTCACGCTCACCTTCTTCCTCCCACCTTTGTCCTGATCTGTCCCATGTCCAGGCAACGGCACTGATGTGGCCTGTTCCAGGTCCTGACACCCACACCTTGCCTGCTGACCTATCCACCCTCCCACCCCACTTTTAACTGTCCCTCTGCCAACACCACCACCGGAAATGCCTCTGGCATCACCAGAAGTAGCCCCTAGCTGTGCAGCAACCATAGTCTGGTGGTATGAACTGTCTCTATGGTTCCTGTGAAACCAGAGTGTTTGGTACTATCTGTGGTTTCAGGTATCCAAGCAGGGGATCTTGAAATGTATTCCCCTTGGATAAGTGGAAGACTTTTGTAATCTGAATGATTAAAGCCCATTTATCATCTGGAGATATTTACATATTCCAGGCTTGCTTACGTGTCCTGATTCTCCAAGATATTAGATGTTTGCAATAAAAGAGTGATAAACATAGTTCTCATTGAGAGCAAGATCCTGAAACAAAATGATTACTGCATGTGCCTTGAAACCTTGCCATGTCTTTTCTAAAAAAAAAAAAAATCTTTGCCCTGTTCTTTCTAACCCATTGAAACCTATTCTGTTTCATTAAATTAATTTGGAGTAATTGAAAACTTAATCTGCACAACCTTGCCCTCCTGACCTCAGGGTTGGTCACACTATGTAGGAGTAGCTAGAGCTTTGTATTTCTTCAGATAAACCCTGAACCAAATCAGACAGTTTCAGAGAGATTCAGTTTGTCTGAAGTGAAGCAAATGGTCTCCAAATGAATCTTGGTCATGCCAAAGCTTTTGGAGTGAAGGAGAAAGGTTTGGAAGAACACAATTAAAATAGATGTATTATTTTCCAAGCACTCCATGTAAGGAAAATGGCAGGCTGGCAGGGGGAGGAGGAGAAAAGGAGATTGTAGATTTGTGTAGGGGTGTGCATCAGTCATAACATTTGGTTCAGGCCCTGATTCAGCAATTCAAAAATCAGTCCAGTTCAGCTGAGACAGATTTGGAGCCTCCCTTGGGTGTATACACCAGGCTTCCTGTGTTTTGTAGTTGATCTGTGACAGAGGCACATTGCTACAAGAACCTTTTGAAAATGTGCATAGTGTCTTCAGCCTTAAAGATCAAGGACCCATCTAAGCTTGCCTCCTTCATTTATTGAAAAAAAAAAAACAACCCAAAAGGCTTTGCAAAAGCAGAAATATTTCTTTGACATTTTTCAACTCCGAAGGAATGTTGATAATAAACCACAGCGCTTCTAGTCTAGGCAGCAGCCACTTCCAGTAGTAAACAACCTTCAGAATGAAACATCTGTGCTTGCTTTTGGTTGGTTATTTTCAGCCTTTGTCTTGGAATAAAAATATAGAATACTTAGTCAGAGTAAGGGTGTATTAGCATATTAGTTCTGCGGCATTATTTTGGTGTGAGCTTCCTTGTATGGGGTACAAACCCTCTTTTATATATATATAATTGTTTTCTTGCAATATGTTTCTGTTCAAGATAGCATTATTCTCTTTAAGTTGCATAGATATATATAGAGATATATATAGATATATATATAAACTGATTGAGTGGGTGAGAGAAAAGAAAAAGGGATATGTATTTTAAATTTTTATTTAAAATTAGAGTAATAATGTCTTTGACCATTTTTTACAAAGTTCTGCTTAAAAAGGATTTAAATCTGAAGATACAGCAAGGACAAAGGGAAGGTGTGTGAGAGAATTCATTATATTTCATTTGGCATGGAGAAAGAGAATAGAGAAAAATGTGCCCTTTTCTGATAACAGTAGAACTGGATCCTACAATAAATAGATTCAGAAAAGACAAAAAGTAATACTTATATAATGTATAATTAGCTATGAAACTCACTTCCACTGATTTATATTTCTTTAGAAGGGAATTCAAAGTGTTGGGTATGACCAATAAAAGCCCTATATACGTCTGAGGTCCAGACTATCTGAAAAACAGTATTGGTGTATATGAGCCTACTTGAGTTTTAAGATCACATGCAAAAGACACATGGGCATCCATGTTCACATGCTGCTTGGAACTTGAAACAGCAAGAAAAACTGTTGCCTTGTGCAGCTCATGGTCTTAGAAGCAGCCAGTTGGCTAATCTTGTAACGGGATGCTAAACTAAGTGGATCTGTGTTCTGATTCAGCACGTGTGTTAACAAAATTAATGTTAATATCTTGAC
>CAOLHI010005774.1:0-56084 GCA_948474755.1 Ctenosaura bakeri | reverse complement strand
ATGGAGGATGTCAAATCCATTTAATCATTTGTTTAAATGTATTTTACCTAACTTTCTTTCTTTCAGATACACTGGCCATCTTGTTTATACACAAGACTTCTGGCTGCAACACATCTATCATTCACATGGGTGTAATACCTAGACATGGCTGGACACACCACAGAAAGCTTTCGGCATCCAAAAGCTACTAAAGCCCTTCTATTCCCACTCTTAGCTTCAGCCGCTGAGTTACACTCCTTCCTCGAACAGGATGTTTTAGTAACAGTCAATGAAGGATGTCAAATATTTGCCACACAGAGAGTCTTTCTTTTGTGTTTTATAATGCTAATCCACACCAGTACAAATGCTGTGGGAAAGGCCAGCCACCCCCAGCTTCCCGCCCCAGTTTGCTAAGTGGGACAAGGAAAATAAGAGTTCTGCGCCCACAAAATTACAAAGGTCAGATTAATCCCTTGTGACGTGATGACTCAGGGCACTCTGTACAGTCGTAGTATCAGCCAGGATGCTTTATTTCTTTAAATGTTGAAGCATCTAATAAAAACTACTAAATAAAGTTAATATGTGGCATATTGTTCTTTTCAAATCTATATGTAACAAACTAGGCCAGCCAAAATGAAGTTATGGGGAGCAGAGAGAGACCAAAGGAAAGATCTGGAGTCAGGAAAATTATTTGATAGTTACTTCGGAATCAATTGCTTCACAGCATCCAGCTGCTAGAGTAATGACATTCTATGTAGAAGGTTCCAAGATAGGTCCAACCTCTGGTCTCTCCAGGATGCTTTGCTTTAGGGTTCATCTCCAAAGACAGCAGAAATGTTGCATCTTCAGAGACGCAGGAACTTTACCTTCCAGCAGTAAGAATCCAAGACCCTTGAAGTTGTAAGTAATCATGTGAAAACACTGACATGCAGGAAGGTTGAGAAATGTTTCAGAGAGAACTAATGACAATCTGCAGAACAGAACCTAGTAAAGTTACTGCTTTGGATATGGCTCCACTGGCTGGTGAATTATGGAATATGTAGTTGAAAAAAAAAATAACTTCCCCAAGCTCTGCTGAAGAGATAATGCTGAACAAAGGTAGAAGTCTTGTGGACTTCCTGATGTTATTGGATTGTGATGCCCAGCATTCCTCATCATGGGAATTGCAGTCCATCAACATCTAGCAGGCTGCATAATTCCCACTCCTGTATCAGTGATGTAGACTTGAGTCGACTGACTCAGACTTAAGTTGGACTTAAGTCGCTTCAGTGATTTGACTCAGACTCGACTTGGCAATAAATGATGTACTGACTCGACTCGAGACTTGTATATTTTTAGTGACTAACTTGCTGCCCTTGGTTCAGTAACATAACACGTTCATCCAGAAACCTTATGACCTTGAACAACGCTTCCATCTCTTTTTGCCTACTGGTCACACAACGATCTGTCTCGAGCCCAAACTCCGGTCGCATTTCTCGGAGGGGAACAGCAAATGGGTTAGGTAATGGGCTTGAGGCAGGGTTGAGGTCTGCTCAGCAGCCTGTCCCTGCTGCATATTGGAGGAGCCTTCTAAAACCTTTCCTAAGAGCAGAAAAGACTCGCCCCCAGAGTGCAGAGGGCATTTTTAATAGGGGAACAGCAAATGTGTTAGGCAACAGGCTTGAGGAGGAAGGATCCTGGTATATAGTATCTCCCTTCCCCTCTTAATCACAGTTTAACTTGGTAATAATAATAGCCAGCATTTTGAGCATTCAAAAGAGTTACCATGCATTAACTAGCATAAGGAAGGGGATACTCCTGACTGTCCTGCCACAGTTAGCAACCTTTTTATGCCTGTGCTTGCTGATTGCTAATTTACAGACTTCCTTCCTATCTATTTGCTTTGTCAAACTTTCTCTCTTCCTGCATCATTCTAACGTGTAGCCATTTTCTTCTTCCCCCTCTCTTCTATATTAGACCTTGTATTTGATTATGTATAAGTATTTTGTATGCAATGCTACTTTGTATATTTTACTAAGACCATCAGCTTTTTTTCTTGTAGATGGTGGCAGGACATGAAACAGGTTCAGTTCAGCTTCTGCCTTGTCAGTTTGTTTACTCTGCTAGACAGATCCACTACTCTCTCAGACATTTTCAAATACTTCCAGATGTTTTGAATGGAAGTTTCCATAATTCCTTACCATTCACCATTCTGGTTGGGACACAACTGACGGGCCAAAGGTTCTTCTCTCCACCTCTCTGAGTTACCTTCTGCAACTGTCTTGTAAGATATATAGTATGCTATCATTAAATATGTGTGCTGTGAGGGAGATATCAGAGCCTGAAAAAATTACTGTTTTGGTCTACAGCTCCTGAAATCCCCTACTTAGCATAGCCAAACTTCAGTTTGAAGAAAAGACTGAAGCTAAGAGAAAAATCATCCCAGCAATGTACTCTTCCGAACATCCTGCTTTATCAGGAACAGTCCCAATAAATCCTCGGTCATCACACTTTTTCAGCTGCTTTTAAAATATCCAGGGCCTTTCTGCACCACACTGTAGAATTCTGGGGTTTATAGTTTCCTGAGGCCAAAGAGCTCTCTGGCTGCGAATTCTAAATGCCCCTCCCTAAACTGCAAACCCCAGGATTCCATAGGATGTTGAAAGTGGAATAATAGCACTATAACAATATAGGGTAGAAAGGCCCCGAGGTTCTCCTGCTCCTACTTTCCCCCTTTGTCCTCAGCTTACTTCAGTGGCCTCAAACTGAATTCCAAGGGCAAAAGTCGTTTGCATTCAATTAAATCAGCAGGGAGGGGAGGATAGGAAGTGTGGAACCTTGCCGTTCCCAGGAGGCGCAGGTAACTGCTGCCACTCCTAGCTTGAGTGTTTTTCTTCAATGATAAATTTTAGCTAATTTTTTTTTTGTTGTTGTTATCCTAACCACATGCTAACGCTTCTTAGTTAAAGTTTTCATTTATGTAATACTGGTGGGTATGCAATACCCAACCAGCAAGCTCGTGGAGATGTGGCATTCAAATCAGGGACTTCTTGATTTGGAGCTCGGTCTCATGAGCCTTGCGCTACGCTAGCTCTCATAATGTAGCCCAGAGTGAAGTTAGGCAAGGCCAAGGCATCTTCCTCAAGCATGTGCATGTGCACACACACAGACACACACACCCCATAGCCCATAGTGCTCTGGGTGGTGGTGGTGTCAATGGACATTGTGACAACAGTAAAGCAGCTTGGTGCTTCTCTTGTGTTGTGGCTGTGCGGAGAAGGCAAAGCCTCTCACTGTCACCCTCTATCTGTCTCTTGCTGGGATTAATCACACACTTCCTGCACACTGCCTGACCTCAGGCTAAACAGCTCATGGAGATGTGAGCACAGTTTAGTCATAGTTGGAATATGATCTGCCAGGGCATTGTGTGTGCATGTGTGTGTGTGTGTGTATCCCTGGCTGGGGTCTTTGCCATTATTACACTTGCATTGCAGCCTGAGTCTTGGCTTTTATTTTTGTTTCTTGCTAATCATTTTTCTGTCTGGAGCAGACTGTTAGGGGGAAAAGCAGGGATGCCATAGGGAAAAGAGAGCCCTGAATGATTAAAACATCCACTACCATGCCTACTCTGTGCTGTGACACATGGTCACAGCGAGTAGTGTGTGTGGCTGTGAGCATCGATAGACTCGGTGCGTCACAGCAAACAGCCTGAAGCTGCCTGGAGTTTGGGTTTTGCAAACACTGTCAAGCCTCTGGGATGGATTTATTTTAGGGTTCTGCTGAAGAAGTAAAATTAAACATTAAGAAAGGCAGCGGGCATATCTGCCTTTAAACAAGCAGAGAGAACTGGAGTGGGTATCTTTCAGTTTAATGTGGATAATAAAATAAACATTAACATCATTTCTAATACTGCACAATATCAATGGCTGCTGCTTTTATTTTTTTCCCCATTACTGTCTGTCATGGCAGGGAACAGCCTGAGACTTAATACTTGTGCGTACCTGGATGTATGTGTACTCACCAATTTAACACAGAAGCAAAGTATGTATGTGTGCTCACTGATTTAATGCAAAGTGCTGCATGCATACCTTTGGACCAGTCTCCAAAAAGAAAAAAAAAGTATAAATATATGCTTAGAGATTAGTTATCTGTCAGTAGTGTCTGCTCTGGCTAGGAGTGGTCTAAACTTTCTGCATTGTGAATTCTTATCTGCACAGGTAAGCAAATAAGAGAGGCACACAATTCCTTCTGCTTTACTATGCCAGCTGAACAAACAATTTGGCCAATATTCCTTGCAGAGACTGCTCCATGTGGAAATTTATGAGGCTACCGTTGCTGAGTAAGATTTGTGCTTGCATGTGTCTAGGGCTGCAGTGGAAGTAAGACCCACTGAAAGCAGTAGAACTTAGGTCCAAGTTGGAATGCATAGATCGCACTGAATAATTAAATTAAATTATTTTTTAAAAGACAGCAATTTGAGGAACAGTGCCAAAAGTGGCCTTTTTTTTCTTTTTTTTTTTGCAAAACCTGTATTTCTATAGCTTAAAAAATAAGTTCAGGGAGAGCTAAATCTGATTAAACTTTGTTCTTACATATGACAACCAGATTTAAAATGTCAATATTGTTAACTAATGGCAAGCATATTTCAAAATAGCAAAGAGAAAGTGAATAGAGATGGAGGACCATCTGTGATATTGACTTGTACTTATCCAGCATCCACTTGTTATTTTAATATTTCCCACATAATATAAATGTATACTTCTGCTGTAACAGGGAAATCAGATGTTAGCTTCAGCTGATGGAATTACAGGTATGTAAATAATCATATGATATGTATCCATACTCATCCATAAATGTCAGTTATTTCCCATATATCTATTAAACTTCTCATAACGACAGCAAGCATATTTGTGTTCCATTTAATAAGGAGACTGTTGATGTTGCAGGTTGGTGGGAATAAGCTTCAGGAATGCTTGGGTAACACTGATTAAATCGCTCCTTTTCACTGTGGTTCATTGTGTGATTATCTTGCTTCTTTTCATTGCTCGTTTTGATCTGGTTTTGGGCAGACAAGTCAGTTTGTTGCTCGAGTAAATAACCGGCATTGGGATATAAGTGTGCGTGCTTCTGCATTGCTTTGCTGGGATAGGATCTGGGCTACCAATTTGCAAAGAACTTGGCCCTTCAAAATATTGTGCCAAGGAACTCCTCCTTCCTCTACTTTACAAGATATTGAAGGGTTCCATTCTGTGTCCTCAAAAGCTTGGAAAAGTTAAATTTTTTACTACAGCTTCCAGAATCACCTGTTATGGTTTTAGACTACCAGCTTTCCATGTTGGGTGAGGGATTCTGAGTGTTACAGCTCAAAAAGTTAATTTTTTAAAGCTTGTTGGGTGCCCAACATTGTATAATAAGCATATGTTAAAGTGCTACTGGGAGAGCTTATTTTGATGGTAGTGTACTCAGCCTCCATACATATGATGAGAACTTGAAAATGATTCTTTTTGGAGACTATAACTTCCAGAAGCTACCAGAACATACACACACAGACTCAAAACCCTCTTCCAAGCATTGTGCGTAATTAATAGAGATATTTTTGGAACCCTCTCCAGGCATTCTAGGAACGTGCAATTGCTGCTTGGGAGGAAGGAGTGTGGAGAGCGAGTGTGCTACCTCTGCCCTCTCCATTGCTGCCCCTATCATCCTCCAGAGATGATAGAACTCTGCAGTTAGCAACGGTGCTGCACATTGCTACAGATTTTTAAGTTTTGATAGCCACCATAAACATCTTTTTAGACAAAAAAGCAGACCACAAATATTTTAAAAAATCAGCACACTAGTAATATTGATTTTGCTTTGCCTCCAAAACACAGAATCATGGACAATACAGCTGTCCAGTCATCGTCCAAAGCTTGCATCAGAAATTCAGATATATTCCTCTGAACACATTCATAATATGTAGTGTGTTACAACTTAACAATTTAAAATGGTTCCAGCTACTGGTATTGGGCTATTATAAAGTTCATACTTCTTACCCTTAATAAGAGAAATCCTCTCCCCCTATTTATGATTAAACTGTGTTCAGGTCTTATAAATAGACATTCTAGGATTAAACACACAGGCACTCACAGGAATTAAAGCAACCGTATGCCAGTTTGCTTAATCCTGCTACATTGCATAATCAGTGCATAGAGAGGTTGCCAAAAACATTGTTGGAGTACTGGAAAAAAAATGCAATGCTCTTAACAGCACACTGGCAGATGCTATTTGTCTTTCTCTTTGCTTCCTTCACCATGTGCTGATATGAACTTTTCATTCCTAAAGTTGCTGGTTCAAGTCCAGCGCAGATTGAGAGTGTCAAAATGGAATAATGCTGCTAAGAATTTGCAATAAGAATGGATGAGGACAAGTTACCAGAAATCTCAGTGAAAAATTAAACCATGGGTGGGCAACTGTGATTCTCCAGATGATTTTGGACTGCACATTCCCCCGCCATTGGCTCATCATTACAGCTATGCTGGCTATGGCTGAGAAAGCTACAGGGTTGCCCACTTGTGAAGTTATTGGCATTGTTGTATGCTTTCAAGTGGTTTCTGACTTAGGACAACCGTAAGGTGACCCTATCAAGGAATTTTCTGATGCTGAGAGTATGTGGTCTGCCCAAGGTTACCAGTGGATTTCAATGGCTGTGTAGGGAATCAAACCCTGGTCTCCAGGGTCATAGTCCAGCACTCAACCCACTCATGAACTACACACAGCCAAAATTGGGAATCAAACCTGTGACAGCAGAGTTTTGTTTTTAAAGGACTTCCAGAATCTCTCAGGGGACAAAGGTGGCTCAAAGCGGAGATTTAGAGTGCAGTCCTAATTGGCCAAAGGTCAGTTGAGCCAATACTGGGCCAGCTAGGTGAATCCAAATCCTTCCCAATCTAGCCATTTTAGAAATGACCAAACTGGCATCTCTCTCACCCTGCTTCTTTCCTCCCCACTCCTTCCGTTGTTCTGCTGGCAGATCTTAGCCAGAGAGAAGTTCTGCCAGCAGAAGTCCCATTATGTCAGCAGAAGAGGTTTGGGCCTAATGCTAAATACATACATATGCACAGAGCTAGCAGATTTTGGAATTAAGATAGCACATATTAGGATGCCTAACAAAACTTAAGAAACAGAATGACAATAATTCAGATATTTAAAAGAGGTAAATTAATAATAGTAACATGTGTTTGTATGTTTGCATGTTCTGAATATGGCCAAACAAAATGAAGCAAAGCCTTGGAACAGAGTTTTTGAAAGCACACTGGCTCTGGGTGGAAGAAAGTAAGCTATGTGTAATTTGAGCTGGTCCTTGAATATGCCCATGAAAGGCTACCTAAATCCTTGACACCAAATCTTCCCTGTGTGACTTTCAACTCATTCTGGACAAAGCAAGATTCAGCTAACAAGATGTCACTGCAGTAACATCTTTCAACACAATTGCCATCGTGCAACCTTGTCGTTTAAGGGCCATATAAAAAAATTGACTGAAAGCTGTTATCTCAGTAATAGATTGGGAGAAAAAATCCTTATTTCTGGAACAAGTGTACTCACTCCCACCTCAAGCTGGTGTTGCAGGAACTAGAACTGCAAAATTCCGAAGCCTTAAAAAAACCATGAGGATTGAAGACATGGGTTGCTGGTCACTGACTGAGTATTGCCTGAAATATAAACAATTCTCAAGGGTAAAGTAGGAAAGGAGCTTCTGTAGATGACCACAAGTTGAAAGGAACAGGTAACATGCCTTTTTATCATCCAGAAGATGCTATGGACCTTTCCACACTACGCTGTTATAGTGCTATTATTCCATTTTCAACATCCTATGGAATTCTGGGGTTTGCAGTTTACTGGGGCCAAAGAGCTCTCTGGCTGAGAATTCTAAAGGCTCCTCCCTAAACTGCAAACCCCAGGATTTCACAGACTGTTGAAAGTGGAATAATATAAAACTATAACAGTTGTTATAACAATTATTTGAAAAGGCCTTGTGAACACTGTTTGCCATCCTTTTTCATAGGCAGGAAATGATGTTTCATAGTTGCTTGAAGTAGACAGTGGCTGACTTTTTGTTGGTGGAGTTGTCTTGCTTATGGTTCACTTTGTAACCTGTCATTGAATTTGGGTGTTTGCTTGACTTTGGCCTAAATGTTGCCAATATTCCTGACTACAGGAATACATACATATTGACTCACAATTTAGCAATTGATTCAACAAGTCTTCTCTAGTTGGGATTAACCAGCAGGATGCCAGCCTTCACATTTTTCCATTTGGTTAATCCAGAGATGGGAACTGGTAAGTGAAATGGGCAACTTAATTACATTTATTTTTTAAGTATGAGTGATTGACATATTGGAATTTCAGAATCAACTTAACTCCAGAATTAAGTTATTGCTTACATGATTAATGAATTAAATGAGGCAGTGTTAAAGGGCCAATGAATGTTACATTTCTCAACATATTTTTTAACTAAAGCCCAGTTCTCTTGGATTCCCCCCCCCCAAATATAACCTTGCTTTTTGTTTGCCTCTCAGGGGTTAGATGATTTTGACATTTAGATCACAAGATCAAAGCCAGACATGCTAGTTATTGATCAGAGTATGACAGCTTACTTAATTCAAGGTTTAAAAACACTAAACCAATTTTAAACCAGCAAGTCATAAGGACAGCCTGGAAGCAGGTGATCTTCTCTGCATCCAGATGGTTTTCCTGTGTTCATCAGAAAGAATTTAGGTCCTTTCCACATGTTTGTGGGGGAAACGGGCGAAAACACCCGAAAACGGAGCTTACCAGCAGCTGGGCGAGTCCGTTGCCATGCAGAGGAGCACGCGCTCACTGCTCCACACTCCTCCGGCGTCCCAAATGGCAGCTTCTGGTTGGTGGAGGCTCTCCACCAACGGGAGAAGCTCGCCAGCCAAAAGCCCCCCCCCAGCAGGTCCACAGGCACACACTTGGGCGCACCTGCAAATGCACATTGGAGCCGGGCGATGGAGCAGCACGGGAGCACGGGGCTGCGCGCCCCGTGCTTTTTAAAAAACTCAAAAAAGAGGTTTTTTAAAAACACGCAGCACGGCTAGTTCCGGCTGCTCCCGAGTGGATTCAAAAAGTAGTCCACGCCAGTCCACTCTAGGGTGTAGAAGACCTCCATGAGAGGTCGCTCTGCACCATTACAGAAGCCCGGTGTGGAAATGCTCTTAGAGCAAAGTGACTGTGACTGGTGTTGGGATCCATGTAACAATCCCACATAGAAATACAGGATGCTGCTTTGTTGCTGAGCAGACCATTTAGTTCAATATTGAATATATTGATTGGCAAGAGCTCTCTCAAATTTCAGACAGAGGGCTCTTCCAGTCCCTCTCAAAAGTTCTGTTAACTCAAGCCGGTAAAGCCAAAGTAGGGTGATAAAAACCCTTAACTGATTAAAAATGCACTTCTCTATTTGGTGAGGTTATTCAATATAGGCTGCAGGTATCTAGGATGAATGGAATTCACAGTGCCCTTTTCTGGTGGTAATCCATTTTGTTTGTGTACAAGTGAGGAGGCATCAGTGATGTTAAAGGCAAGGTGAAACTTGTGTGAAGACTGGTCTTAAACGAAGGGCCAGCATTCTGAAACAGGAAATGCAAGGTTTCAGTCAGTTGGCCCTTTGCCTTATGGTCTGAGCACTGGAAAATGTGTCCCTCAAGAAAGGTTGGGCTTTTTAAATTCAGACATTGGCATCTGTTTTATTTGAATAGGGTGAAACCAATTCAGAGGAGTAATCCCATTCCCTGATATCATAATAAGCACAGCAAAATTGACCAAAAATTCAGTTTAGAGATTATATCAGCATAAGGGCAGACTGAGAGGGTTAGGAATACAGTGCAATGCTTGCTTCCCTGAAACTGGATGAGTAATTGTTTGCCAAGCTGCTATATGATCAGCTAGTTCCCAACAGCAGAATCATGTTCACTGTTCTGGAATTCAGCACTGAAATACAGGAAGTTTCTTTATGAGAACCTGATTCTTAAGAAATTTGCTTTTTATTCAGAATTATAATTCTGGGAAATCATAAGCGCTGGAATAGTCTGACAGGATTTAACCACAGTACTCCAAGCAGAACTTTGAATATGCTTTTGAAATCAAAATTCGTATTCAAACTTTAGCCAAGAATGGAAACACAATGCAACTTTTTAAATAGGGGTGAGCAAGTACTGTGAGACTGGGATCTCATTTTCTGCCCTGGGAGCCTGCAGAAACTGGAAGTGTTTGGAAGCCCTTTATCTTGTTTTGGACATTTTTTAAATGTCTAGATGGGACAGCCTGAAACCTATTTCAATGGTGAATTGTCCTAAAGCAATAATCCACGCACTTTTGGGGGGAGGAAAGGGACATTCTACAGAGTCTGGAGAGGTCAACGGCAGGAAAAACAGCCTGAGAGACTACAATCAGCCTCTGGGTCCATCTCATAGTTTTTAATGTTCCATTTCTGAGTATGATTTCTCTCTCTTTCTTTCTCACTGTCTGCTTAATTATGTAGTGTAGGGTTAATATATTAAAATGTTGAACCTATTTGGCGGATAGGATACAGAATCTTGGACAGGTCCTTTAAAGTTCAGAGTAAAACCCCAATTCACCACCTTCATGGACATTGATTGTCATCCCAATTTCTTCGCAAACAGGAAGAGGCAATGTGAGCAAAAAGAGGAGCAGTTGCTACCAGGTCTGTGAAACTGGTTCAACTGAATGCCAAATAAAGTGAATTGGGGTGATTTGGACTATCTCTAGGTTGAATCAGACCGACCCAGTTCAGATCCAGAGTGGAACAGCACAAAGTTATCTGGAACAATCCAGAAATCTGGGTGTCACAAATAAGCAGCAAAACATGGAAAAGTTTTCTTCCCACATAAGGAAAACACCAAGGTGGCATGATACAGAGGAGAATGAGTGGTCAATTCAGCAACGGAGCTTGGAGTGTGTGGGGGGTGGGAGTGGGAGTGGGAGGTGGCGTGGCCACAGCACACAGAGGCATGGCTATGAGCCAGGACGCCCAAAAAACATTGTCAGGGGGGAGAATCACCCCCATCGCCCCCCCGTACCTATGCGACTGGGTCGATTATCATTCGTATCTTTTCATTTGTTTGCTAGAGCTGTTAGTAGCACATCCAAAGAGCTGTGGCAAAGGTTTCAGGTGAACAGATATTGATTGCTACCTGCATTTTTTAATTTTGGGGTACAAGTGGGGGAAAGATCTTCTTCCCTAGACTAATCCTCTGTTCATCTTTCTTTTTAATTTGCTAAATTGAGTGGCAATCTGTGCATGAGCCTGCATGTGTTTCAAGTAGCAAAATGTATTTTCTTCCCACCCTAATTGCCCCTTATTGTTGCTAGGTATCTCAATTAATATTTTTTAAAAAAGTAATCATGTGTGTGTGTGAAATTTGGGTCTTCCAACAAGCACCTTTATTTTATTCACATATATTATTATTATTCTATTGAATGTTTAATTCATATTGTGAAGCAAAATGAAACACAATTATTTTATTGCTTATTTAGTTGAGCAAGCAAACCACTAATTTTCTTTAGATCTTCTCATTATTTAAAATGATTTATCATTTCTGGTTTTTAAAATTATTGTTGCTTTATTACATCTGATTAGTAGTCTAACTTGATCAGTCAAGAGACATCTTCTCAAAAACAATACAAATGTGCATGGTGCCCCAGGAACAGAGAGGCTGGCTGCGTTTTCCTTCCTGCCTAGAATCATAGAACTGGAAGAACCCATAGGAGTCATCTAGTCCAACCCCCTGCCATGCAGGAATACACCCTCAAAGCATACTCAACAGATGGCCATACAGCCTCTGCTTAAAAACTTCCAAAAAAGGAGACTCTACCTCACTACAAGGCAGCATATTCCATTGTCAAACTGCTCTTATTGTCAGGAAGTTCTTCCTAAGATTTAGGTGGAATCTCTTTTCCTGTAGCTTGAAACCATTGCTCTGCGTCCTAGTCGCTGGAGCAGCAGAAGACATCCTCCATACAACATCCCTTCAAATATTTAAATATGACTATCATGTTGCCTCTTAACCTTCTCTTCTCCAGGCTAAACATACACATAAGCTGTTCCTTATAAGGTATGGTTTCCAAGCCATTTTGGTAAACCATTTTACCATTTTGCGTACTCCCTACTGTGGGAGAAAATGAAGATTTCTATGCGATTCTTGAGAGGGATGCACATTTGCAAATTCTCTCAATGAATCACTCTGTGCAGAAATACATGGATTTTTTTTTTCTGTGAAGAGAGGAAGAAGAAGTGGAAGTTGTTGTTTGTGTATGAACTATGGCCCTTTCCGCATGAGGTGAGGGAATTGCTCTGTGCCGTTACCTACTACTTCTTCTGGGGTCCAAAGCAATGTGGACTGTGCCTGAAGCCCTTCCGCAGGACTCCTCCTTGGTCCAGGGCAAATCGGAGCAGTGTGAGGTCTGTAGATCCACTCTGCTCTGGCTTCCAAAATGGCGGCTTCCGGCTTTCAAAATGGCGACTTCCAGCTTCCAGAATGGCGGCTTCCAGCTTCCAAAATGGCAACTTCCGGTTGGTCATGGGTCCTGACCAACCACTGAAGCTCGCCACGCTTAAAGCCCGTCCTCCGCAGATCGCAGGCTCGCATTGGTGCGAGTCTGTGAATCTGCACAAGGGAGCAGGAACACAATGGCGCGTTCCAGGAAAATAAAGACCTGTTTTTAATGATCTTTAGAAAACACGCTGGAGGACCACTTGGGGTCATTTTGGAGTGGACTGAGGTGCGGATCTCCGGTAAATAGTCCGCTCCTAGTCCACTCCAAGGTGCAGACGACCTCCGTGAGAGGACGCACTGCCCTGTTCTAATTGCCTGGTGTGGAAAGGGCCTATGATTCCTATGCAGGAATTTCTTGGGAAATAGTAAATGAAGTGTCAGTTTGAACCAGGGGAATATTTGGCCATGAGGTGTGTATTTTGATTGGTATGACTGGAAGGTAATTTCAACAGTTGTATATTCTTGAACAATGATCTCTATTGGAAAATAAACATGCATGAGCCCTTTAGAGCTCTAAAATCATCTGGAGAGGTCTTTCTCTCTGTCTGAGCACCTTCTCAGGCTTGTTTGGTGAGAAAAAAGGGAGAGGGTCTTCTTGGTGGGTGTTCCCAGACTTTTGAACTCTCTCCTTAGGGAGGCCAGGATGACCCTGTCCTTGCCTTCCTTCCATCAGCAAGTCAAAACATTTTATGCCATCAGACTTTTAGAGACTGACTGGGTAGAGTTTTAATGCTGCGCAGTAAGGTCTGTGTATATCCAAGAGCCAGAGTGATGCAGTGGCTTGAGCACTGGACTACGGCCCTGAAAATCCAGGGTTCAGTTGCCCCCTCAGCCCTTGAGACAGACAGGGTAAACTTGGGCACATCACACACTCTCAGCCCCCAGACAACCCCATGATAAGGGTCACCTTAGGGTCGTCTTAAGTTAGAAATGACTTGAAGGCACACAACAGTAGCAGCAACAACAACACATTCTTTTAATGAATTGTAATGTTTGTAATCATTAATGTTTTAACTTTATAAATCATTTAATTCCTTTTTAAATAACTCATATTTCTGCTTCTATTAATGACTTTGTATGGTTTTAAATCTGTGTTGTTTTTAAATATGTTGTTAGCTGCCCTGAGTCCCATTATTGGGAGAAAGACAGGATGTAAATGAATTGTAGAAAATTAGTTTAGTTCTTTTTTTTTTAAAAAAAAAAATCTTGTTCTATTTCATCTTTTTCTTTTCTTTTCATCCTACACAGCATATAATACAAGTGATTCTGTGCCCTGTGGAAGTGTGCAGGCTACATACTTTCATCTGGACCTTAGCAAAGTACTTACAACTGGATTAGCTTGCAGCTAGTTAGGATACACAGAAGAAATTCTATAAATAAGCTATTTTTTTTAAGTTATTGTGCTATCAGATCAGTCTTTCTATCTTCCATGTCCCCACGAGTATTACAAACAAATAGGTCTAATATAATGCTTCAGTTGTTTCATTTTTGCCCTGGGCTCTTTATCTTCTGGGTGCTCCCATTTAAAACTGTTCAATGGTAATAGAAATCAGTCATTCAAAAATACTCAAAGAATGAGGTTTAGAGGCCTAATATGCCCCTCAAGAACTTTCCATTTCCAGTTCAGCCATACCTTTTCTGAGGATCTCACAACAAATGCTGAGAAGGACGGAGGTATCCTTTGAAAAGCAGTGCCATCTTCCATTAATATCATCTGGCTAATCAAAACAATAATGTCATTGATTTTTAGGGCACAGAAAGGAAGGAACAGAGGAGGCTAACATGCCACTGCCTGCCTGACCTGATTGCAGAGAAAGGGAAATTTAAAATGCCCTGACAGAATTCCTGGTTTAGGTAGAGCTTTCACATGCCAAAAAAATGTAATGCTTCCTGCTCTATGTTTATATTTTGTTAGCTCTAAAAAGTGATTTGTTCTTTGATCTTTCAAATAGAGAAGAAAACATATAAAGTGTGGGGAATCCACTGTTCTCAAAAGATGACTAGCTATGAGAATTACATGTGATGTTCAAACACCTGTGGTTGCTAAAATCCCAGCGCCTCCCTTTTCTCCTTGGTCAACTCAGAAGAAAGTGCCATTGACTTCAATGGGACTTACTCTTGGTTAACAGCATGTGGGACTGCAGCCTAAGGTTCGTGACAGGTGGCCTATGAGCTTTCTCATAAATTCAAAATTTGCTTACACTAAATGTCATGTTATACATAAAAAACAGTAGGTGTCTTTATCTGTTTGCATTTTGCCTTGAACTTGCTCAGTCAGGGAAGCAGTACTTTGGTTGTGGTTTTAGTATCTGTACAACGTTCAATAAATTTAATATGAAATTAATGCACTTGCTCCCACAAATTGTGGGGTAAAGATTAGTTAAAGATAAACGTAACTTTCCTTTTTTTCAAGAATGCCAGGTCTGTAATTTATGTCATTTATACATCTAAAATATCTCATATCATTTATACTCTTATACATCTACTCTTCTGGACACTGGAAACTCCATAACAACGAAAATGTTCTTTGTGTGATCTATTGATGATGTGCTATGATGAAGGCATGGTTACCCTGCTGGCAGTAGCTCCCCAGCTCCCTAGGTAGAATAGAACTGGCTCACCAGTTTGACTTTGCAGAGCCAAGAAGGAATGAGGAGGTTATGGATGGAAAAATACTAAGAAATATTCAAAATGGTAGAAGCATGTTATTTGAATGTCAGGAACCCTCATAAGAAGGTACTTGGACTCATAAGAAGCTTTGAAGTTCAGAACTTGCTCTGCATAACATTCACCTATGGGTGGGATTTGTTTTGCTTTTCAGCAGAAAGCATCATTTTTTTACCCAGCAAACAGCATTTTTCTTCACAGAAAAATAGTATTTCTGAACAGTGAGATCATTTTCTGCATAGAAATGCTATTTGCTGTGGATAAAAATGCTATGTTTCTGCAAAAAAGAAAAAAGAAAAAGTGCAAAGTTTCTGCAGAATAAATCCTGAAGTACAGCACTTTCTGTGCAGGAAACAGCATTTTCTGCATAGAAATATGACTTTTTATGCAGAAAATACTATTTCCTGCATAGAAAATGCTGTTTTCTGCACAAAAAAATTGTGAATTTTGCACAGAATAAGTCCTGAAGCATAAATGTCTTCAGACATTGTATACTTTTTGAAGGCTTTCTCACAGTGGGGAAAAATTGTTAAAATTACTCATTGTTTCTTTCAAGAATGAAATTAGCAAAGAATTGCATCCCTAGAGGAATAGGCTTCCAGTATCAGCACTGGAAAGAATTCAGAACTTATAGATTGTCTGTGGGGCTTTTTCTGTCCCCACAATTTATACCTGGCCACAGAACATTCATGCAGGAGTCTCATTGTCATGAAGACAACAGTGTAAGACCTGTCTAAGTTGAAATAAGTAATAAACTGTTGCAGTTCGTTATGTAATCCACTAGTGTATTATGTAAATTCACACCTAGCTGCCTCTGAGGCTTTGACTATAAATCTTTTACATATTCACTGTTGCTTTACCTACTATTTGTTTTCACTTGAGCTTGTCAGATATGCTTGCAAAAGTCCCGTACTTGAGCTAAATAAGGGCTGGTGAATGTGATAATTCTTCTTGTAGATGAAATCTTATATGATTCGTTTTCACATAGTGGTTGTTATGGATACTGGTAGAAAGGCAAGTCAAATGCTTCCAACAAGACCAACTGTTGTTGTTGTTGTTAGGTATTTTAGTTTTCATTATGTCAATGATTTATTTCCAAATTTAGAGACTAAGGGTCCCACAAATGAACATCCTTGGGACTTTGGGTTAATATTCTGCTGTATTAAGATGCATTGAAAGAAAATATGAGATCCAGTCTTAGAGCAGCTGTGGGCAACCTACAGCCAGTGGGCAGATCTGATGTGGCCTTTGGACTACTTTGAAAAGCCCCTTAAAGCTGATCAGTTCAAGTATCTGCAAGAATGATCTCCCCAAGGCCACTAGGTAGGTAGAAAGAAAGTGGGCAAGAGAGAAAAAAAGATGGACGATACAGGGACATGGAAAGATGCCTTATACCACGTATTGGTCTATCAAGCCTAGTACTGTCAACCCTGATTGGTAATAGCCATCCAGCTTCACAGGCAGGATTCTTTATTAGCCCTATTGGAACTCCTGCCCTCTCTGGTAGTCCACCATCCAATTATTTCTGCCCTCTCTGGTGGTCCACCATCCAATTATTAAGCAGCTGTGACCCTACTTAGCTTCCCAAATTAGACAAGATCAGTGTACTCAGATGCACAGTGGTCTCACTGTTGTGTGGTGGCTGTTGTGTGGAGGGGTATGTTGGTGTGGGGCAAAGACAGAGAGAAGGGGGCAAGTTCATTTTTTTCTGCCTCTAATGACTGCTGGTTTCAACCTCATCTAATGTTAACATATAGCTCCAGCAGATTATCTCTTAAAAATGCAGCTTTCATCTTTTTTTTTTTTCCAAAAATGCTGCCTATTCTTGTGCTAGAATAAAATGAGGTAAAATATGTTTTCCAGGATGTTCCTCATAGATCATATTATGGCTCCAATTCTGTATGCTATTTTTTTTTTAAATCCTTGTAACTGTTAGGATGATTACAAAATGGACTTTAGTCAAACTTACTGCATCTTTGGAGGTTCTGAAAAGCCTGGTTTGGTTTCAGGGTTTAGAGCATGGGTGGGTGCAGGGGGTATGACATTGCCCCAATGTTATTTTTGCGACCTCCTCCACTCCATGCCCCAAACTTCCTTGCTAAAAATCATCTCTTTCTTAAAAAAGATGGATGCTTCCAAGGACTACAAATCATATTTCAGACAGGTCACAAGTTTTCCTAGCATCATTTAAACACTTAAAAAAAAAATAACACATACACACACACACACACCCATGGAATTATGTTTTCAGCCATTTCCAGTTTCTTTTCAATTTTTTCCTGGCTCCTAGAATATTCTGGTGTACAAAAAAATGGGGAACAGATCCACCAATATTGCTTTCTCCAGTTTAGAGAGTGGCGCTTATATGTCACCAGTCTGTTATTGTTCTCTCTTTGAGATTTCTGGAGGCCTTTTAGCCCCTTCTATTCATTCATAGCTCTCTGAGGTTTTTCCCCCCTCTCCAGATTACAGGGGCACACAAGGGCATGGGCTCATTGATGAAAATCAGGTCAAAAGGGATCCTTACTGTAATAGAGCATGCAAGCTCCTTCAGACTTTTTTTAAACAGTTGTTTATTTCATGCATGCTGGCATCATGGAGATCAGTTGCTGAAATGTGTGTGGCAGTGGGGGGATGGATATACAGAAGATACTAGATGCTGCCACAAACTGCACATGTGCCCATTCCAGAATGAGGGCTTACTTTTGATTGCATCAGCATAGATGGTCTGTTAATCTCAGATTTTTCTCTGTCTGTCTTTCTCTCTCTCCTTCATGCATGCTCATACATACACAAAACACAGTGTTTCTTTATTTGAAATAAAGGCTTTGGCGGGACATTCCTATTTTAGAAAGAAAAGAAAATCAAATGTTAAACGAAGGTTTTCTTGGCATTTCAGTTTTAAAAATAGAGTTCTGACTTAATATTTTGTAGAACTCTGCTTCCCTCAACCCCCTTTCTTTGGAGAGTTTTCAAATAAAATCAGCTGCTAGAGGAATGATCCATCCACTCTGTAAAAGTGTAGCCGTCACACACCTAGGCAATCAACTGTCACCCTAATGACAACTCCCCATGAGCAGCAAAAGTGGCTCCCAGTTTTTCTGAAGGCCATTTTAAATGTCTACAAGTGTACTCAGAACAAAATAGCTCTGATTTGGTTCCCCCCCCAAAAGAATGTTGGCCATTTCCACATTAGCATTTTAAAATGGTGCAGAGCAACCTCCAACAGAGGTCTTCTGCACCATAGCATGGACTGGCATGGACTATTTTTTGTAGTTCCACACCTCAATCCACGCAGGAGCGACCGGAGCTGGTTGCGCAGTGTGGTTTTTAAAAACCAGGGAGTGCGCAACCCCATGCCGCTTCATCGCCCAGCTCAGAAGCAGATTTGCAGGCACGTGCAAGTTTGTGCCTGCAGATCTGCCAGGGGCAGGCTTCCAGCTGGCGAGCTTCTCCGGTTGGTGGAGAGCCTCCACCAACCGGAAGCCGCCATTTGGGATGCCGGAGGACTGTGGAGCAGCAAGCTCATGCTGCTCCGAGTGGCGACAGACTTGCCCAGCTGCTGGTAAGCTCCATTTTCAGGCGTTTCCGCCCGTTCCCCCCCCCCACATGTGGAAAGGGCCCGTTGTTTCTTTTAAAATATCACCAAGAACAACCTATTTGAGGTAAGCAGATGTTTGTAAAGCAGTCCTGGTCAAGTTGGTGCAGCTCCAGAGAGAGCTTTACAATTTGGAATAGCTCCAAACATCAGTCAGGCATGATGTTATCTGCTCATGAGATAAGTTCCTCACACCCTCACAAAATGAGCTCCTAGAGGGTGCTCCAACCCTCTGGGAACAGTTTTTGATGATGCCCAAAGGATTGTGGAGGGTGGGGTTCACTCAACCCAGTTCTGATGGAAAGAGTTCTATCAATGGGAGGAGCTAATTAGATATCATCAAATGTAAGCTAACTAAACATAACCCTTATAAGAGAAGGCCAGGATATACATACAATTAAATGTTTCTTAAACTGTTACGGTTGCTGTGTGCCTTCAAGTTTTTTTCTAACTTATGGCAACCCTAAGGCAAACTTATCATGAGCTTTTCTTAGCAACATTTTTCCTTTGCTTTGCTCTGAGGCTGAGAGAGTATGATTTGCCCAAGGTTTTCATGCAGGGATTCAAACCCTGGTGTCCAGAATTATAGTCCAACGCTCAAAGCACTACACCATGCTGGTTCTCTAACTGGGCATTATTAAATCCTGGTCTTAGAGATCACAGTGGAAAATATTGTCAAGTAAATATTCAAAGGTTTGGACAATTAGTAGAATAACTATATTTAATTAATGTTTTTAACAAGTTTGATATAGATATACAAAACACGATGAATTTGCTGGTGTATAAGACTCACTTTTTCCCCTGAAAAATATTGTTTGAAAATGGGGTGCGTCTTATATGCCAATGTATCTTACAAGTCAGAAAATAGTATTTGCTGGCATATAAATGGGGTGTATCTTATGTGCCAGTGCATCTTATATGCCTGCAAATACAGTATTGGGAAATAATAGGATAATGGCAGCTGTTATAGTTGAAAGGAATGAAAAGTAAACTTGCATTACTAGCCTGGAAACTGATGGCAGACATTTAAAATAAGCTAAAAATAACACTTATCAATTATTAACTTAAGTAATAAATTAATTAAGTAAGTAAGTAATATATTACTTAAATTAATAATTGACAAGAGTTATTTTTAATTAATTAATTTATAAATATAAATATTAATTTATAAATATAATTTATAAATTTATAATTTAATTAATTAATTTATACTAAATAACTGTTGAGGTGGATGGGTAACACCTATGTAAATCCAATTGATTAATTGAGTCTAGCATAGTCCAGTTTTGGCAATTATTAAAAACCACCTACTATCTCCAATTGGTTCAGGAAGATTAAAACTAACTTATTTCTGAATGGACAATCTAACTTATTTCTAACTTATTTCTATTTAAAACTAACTTATTTCTGAATGGCAATCTAATCTATAAATGAATACAACAAAATATATCATTGTAAATTTAAATTAATTTCTGTGTTAAGTATGATTATGTATTTCTTTCTGTCAAATTGGATAATTGCAGGATTAATATCTAATGCTCCCCATTAATTAATTAATTAATTAATTAATGGGGCAGCAGTCAGGCTATTATTAATCCTGACAATGTACCCAAATTATAAAGACAGAGAAGAAAACATGGAATCATACTTAACACAGAAATATTTAATTTCAAACATTTACAAATGATATCCATTTTGTCTGTATTCATTCTATAGATTAGATTGTCCATTCAGAAATAAGTTAGTTTTAATCTTCCTGAACCAATTGGAGATAGTAGGTGGTTTTTAATAATTGCCAAAACTGGACTATGCTAGACTCAATTAATCAATTGGATTTACATAGGTGTTGACCCATCCACCATTCAACAGTTGATTCTAGTATAAATTATAGATCATTACATTAAATTTAATCTTTCACATAACATGCAACAATGTACATCTAGAAGTATTGTTGTATGTCGTCAAGTCATTTCCAACTTATGGCAACCCTCAGGTGAACCTATCACAGAGTTTTCTGAGGCTGAGAGTATGTGATGTGCCCAAGGTTACCCAGTGGGTTTCGATGCCCGAGTGGGGAATCAAACCCTGGTCTTCAGAGTCATAGTCTAAAACTCAAATTGTTTGGGGTAAAAGTTTTCTGAGAATATAGTGTTTTGTTTCTGAGTTCTTAAACAATTCTAAACAAATCATTTTGTCTTCTTACAAGAACTGTTTCAAAATTCAATAAGATAACTAAGAACATGTGTTTTTTCGCAGAAGGAATGACACAGTTTTTCACAGCTATGTTAGAATTTTAGAATGATCTTTGCCCTGTCTCTGGTCTCTGTCCTACAATTTATGTTAAGCAACTCTCTCTCTTTGAAAGCCAAGCTGACAGCAGAGGCTGAGAAGATGTTCCCTCTTGGCCAAGAGTAATTGTGTATGTGTGTGTGATAGAGAGAAATTCCTTCCCACCTGGATTAGGGTCCAATTTCAGCTCCATGATTCTACCTGGGAAACAAGAGTGGACTGGTATTTCAGTCATGGTGCACAAAACCACTATACCACTCTGGACAGTATTTGCCCTGTCTTCTGGTGTTATGTGTAGGAAGCTTATCAGTTATTATGATGGGGAAAGATCTCTCTGAAAACAAATAGAAGGAGAATACTTATGGACTTGGACTATAACATAGTGCTGATACCAAGAGCTTGGGAAAGCTGCTTTTTCAGATTAATGTTACAACAGTCTCACAGAAGGCATGGTTAGATCCTGGGAATTATAATTGAAAAAGTAATCTGGCATCCTGTCTAACAATTAGCCTGACTTGTGAAATCACAATTCACTTTCAAGGTTGTCATGCCATCACAACAACCAAAAGTCCTTCCAACACCCAATTTTTAAGCAATGCAACTCCCCAACATGGTTGTTTCTGAGTTTCCAGACAGCAGAGGTGAAGGATGAGCAAAATGGCTGTATTGGGGTGGGAGACTGTGTGGCTTAAACGGTAAGTTTTGGGGGATGAAGGTTCTTCGCCATAACTTTTGAAGCCTTCTTTGCATAAAATCAGGATGCCTTAAATCACAATAGTGGTTACTTTCCAAGATTTTAGACAAAAGTCTTTCTCAGTTTTTCCTGGAAAGTCTGAAGATACGTGTGTAAATGATCACCTGCAGAGATACATGGTGGTTGCACAATGCCACCTTTATTGTGGCACATACACAATATGTAATGAAGGGACAATTTAGGTCCACAGATCCTATGACATGAGTGCATATAGTCCATTTAAATAGTGATAGTTACTCATTGACCTAAGCAGCATATCCATTTTCACAATGGCCATGCTCTTGCAACTCTGCTTACATAGCTTGCACTAGATAAGTGTTGTACAAGCAACAAAAATATGATTTCCACTAGTTAGTGTAAGCAGACTTATATTGGTGTACGTCAACCACAGGATTCTTGCTATTACAGGCAGGACTAAGTCCTTTGCCACTGAAATGTGACCATCATCTCCCTGGATGTAACTACAGCTGTGTCTCTTTGGGGACCTGGGTGCTGAAGAGCTCTATTTCTTTCCTACTTTCATTCATGGGACAGATGTCCAGTTCATAATACAGAAACCTTATTCATTTAAATATGTAGGGAAGGGCAAGGTCAAATATTCAGTTAATGGATTTAAAGTAATTTTGGCAAAGGATGCACACATATTTTTTCAATGATCCTCCTAATATAATATTCATCCTACAGTCAGCTCAAGGACATACATTTGTAGTTCTCCTAAATATCTGTTTCATTAGAGATGATGTTTGGTTAAAAAAACTGTGCACAGTTTCATGACCTTCATGAAACCTTTAAAACCTTCATCTCTCTTTAGCCTTTATTGACTCATACATTCTCTTCCAGCAGAAAAAAAAAAATGAATTTGCCAACCTATGACTATCCATATGTGAATTGCATATCATTTTGTGGTTTGCAGTCTGCACATATTCTGTTTACAGAAATGTTAACAGAGAAAAATGAGTGCCATGTTAAGAATTCCAGATTTTCATTTTCAATACCTTGCTACAGAAAGAGAAAAAAGAACCCAGTAAGAGACAACACCTGGTATATCCACCAACCATTTCAAAATACATTTAGCTGATCTTGGCAAGGTAGTTTCGTGATGGTTCCTCCCTCTCATGTGTGCATTTTTTTAAAGAACAGCCTCACTAGAGCTGCACTTCAGCTTGACAATTTGACACATTCTGGCTTCAGAGTAGATTATTCCTTTTGCTTATCAGGTATTTGGAACTCGATATTCCAAAAGCAAAAATTAGGGATTTCTTAGACATTCCATTCACCTTAACCTTTGACATTTGCATTGAGACTACTTCTGATCTGTCATTTTGAAACCTCTCAATAAGAAATTATTTAATGTGTCCTGTAACATCTTATCAGACTGCATTTCTGTCCAACATCATTGCTAGAACAAAGAAATGTGAACACATTTTCATTGATTTTCAGAACTGAAAAAACATAAAATAACACTCGTTGGCTCGCCTCCTATTAGTGGCATAAACCCTTGTACCTGTGTATGTCTTTTTTTTCAATGTGACAGAGCTTAACATACCCTTCCTCCTTCTGCAGTTCCAACCTCACCCCCAGATTTATTGTGCAGCCTCTGAAGCCCACCACCACCATGTGGCTATTCCATACCTAGTGGAGGCCTGGTAGAAGTATCTGGCTATGTCCCTGTAGCTAGATGTGAAATGATTATAGCAGCACCAAGACCTCTGGAGGACTCCAGCAGATCTCAGCAAGAATCCAATCATTTCACATATGATTATGGGGACATAGACAGATGTTTCTCTAATCCTACCTATTTCCCATGAGGCACAGAATAGCCATGCAGTGTGTTTGTGTGTGTGGTGTCTGTGTATGTGTTTCAGAGGCTGCACAGCAAATCCAAGGGGCAGAGCGGGTATATGGCTCAGCCTAGCGTAAGTCCACAAGAGAAACTCAGCAGTGGAGCTTGGAGTATGTGGATGGGGGGTGGGAAGGGGCATGGCCACGGTGCGTGGGGGTATGGCCACAGTGCAGAGAGGTGTGGTCTGGCCAGGGTGTGCAAGAGTGTGGCTATGAGCTGGGACACCCCAAAACATTGCCGCCAGGGGCAAACTGCCCCCATCATGCCCCGTCGCTACATGACTGGTGAAACTACAATGCTACACTCAGCCATGTAGGACTATGGCCACTGTCTCCTCCTGAGGCACTGGTATTCAATGGCAGATTATCTTTAAAGGCAAATAGTAAGGGATAGATTTCTGCTCCACTTATCTGTCTAATTTGTTTCTAACGCCATTTGGATAAGAGCCATCATTTAAGTGGGGGGGATTCCTTATTATGCATTTTAAGGCAAAACCTCCTAATTCTGACTTCTAAACCAATATGCAAATCAAAGCACAGTTCTCGTATTTCATATTCATTCACTCTGAATTCTGCACACATTAAGAAAAGCTGTGTTGAAGAAATGAATAAAAGAGCAAAAACTGCTCACAAAAATGTGTATAATGGGCAACGTTGCATACAATAATGTGTACAACAGGAGAAATATGTTCTGAAGTGCATACACATTTTCGTACTTTCCAGACTCTTCTAAAAAATTACAAACTGATGTAGGAGCAGGGCAAAATGAACTTAGGATTTGAAAAGGTGAAAAACCAAAACATACCATTTGTTCATCTCTACCATCACCATATCCCGTTGCAGTCAATTCCATACATTCATAATGTATTGCATGAATCAGTATTTTGGTTCTTCTGGATCTATTGCTATCCATCATCTCCCCCTCCCCCTCCCCCTCCCCTTCTCCCCCTCCTCCTCCTCCTCCTCCTCATCTTTACAGTGAAAAAGCTGCAGACATTTTAGTTTCAAATTGTACTGAGGATGATTCGAACCCCTAGATCATTTGAGTTGGCCTTTGCTTCACCTTTTCATCTTCCTTAGAGCTTCAGTAACCAGAAATGTACATAGTATTTCTAACACAGCTGTACGCGCCATAGGTTTATGTAAAGGCATTATTATACTGGCAGTTGTCTTTTCAAAATCCCTTTCCCAATAATCCGCAGAATTTGTTTCCCCCGCCCCATGGCTGTTGCACATTAAGCTTTCCACTATGACCCTGAACCTTCCTTCATGCAATTCATTTATTTTTTATTTTGTAAATCAGTAGATGAAAACCTTGCCTTCCTTCATTTTTGTGCTGCAGTAAAAATCCCAGCTCCTTGTCAAGCCAGCCTTGCCAGAAAGCAGCATGAGGTGACTGCTTCTGGCAGTTGATCTGGGCTGTTGTGGAATTGTTCATTACTGAATAACTGGTTTTTTAAGCAAAACATTTGCTTGCTTGCTTGCTTGCTTGCTTGTTTTATATTCTGCCTTTATCCTGGCAAGGAACTCAAGGCAGCTTACAAAAATGCTAAAAGTTAAAAACTGATAAAAAAAAAAAGTCAAAACACAATCAAAACAAGTTATCATATTAAAACGTCATCAAATGTAAAAACATTGTAAAATCATTTAAGAAGAAAACTACCAAGTTATAAATATAGCACGCCCGTCCTATAAAAATGACTCACTGCAGCCAATTAAGCATTAAATGCCCATTTGAACAGAAAGGGTTGTGCCAACCAAAGGAGAGCAGGAGGGGAGCCAGTCTTGGCTCCCATGGGAGGGAATTCTCCACGGAAGAGAGTGTGGGAGCAGCCATGAAGAAGGTTCTCTCTTGTGTCCTCACTAGATGGGTTGTGATTGTGGTGGGACCAAGAGAATGCCCTTTTCCAAGAATATTAGAACTGGCAGGGGCTTGGACAAGATATCCCTTGTAGCACCTTCTCACTGGAAGGCTCTATTGTACTATGATATATAACATTGTTGTTGTTGCTATTGTAGTTTTACTATCAATGGCTTATAGAGGTACTTCTAAGATGGCTCAGTTTTTGATGTTGTTATTGTTATGTGCCTTCAAAGTTGTTTCCAACTTCTGGTGACCCTACAGTAAACCTTTCATGGGGTTTTCTCGACAGGATTTGTCTAGAGAGGATTTGCCTTTGCCTTCCTCTGAGGCTGAGAGAATGTGACTGTCCCAAGGTTGCCCAGTGGGCTTCCATGGCTCAACAGAGATTCAAACCGTGGTCTCCAGAGTCATAGGCCATTTCCACACAGGGTAATAAAAACGGTGCAGTACGTCCTCCACGGAGGACATCTTCACCTTGGAGGGGACAGGGTTCGGACTACTTACTGTAAATCTGCACCTCAGTCTGCTCCGGAATGACCCCAAGTGGTCCTCCAGCATGCTTTTGAAAGACCTGATTTTTCCAGTCTTTCAAAAGCACAGAGCGCACCACTGCGAGCCTGCTCCCTTGTGCAGATTCGCAGGCTCGCACCAGTGCAAGCCTCGATCTGCCGAGGGCGGGCTTTAGGCTTGCGAGCTTCAGCGGTTGGTCAAGACCCACGACCAACCGGAAGCTGTCATTTTGGATGCCAGAACAGAGTGGATCGACGACCACGCTCTGCTCCGGAGCAGCCTGGACTGGACCGGGGAGCCAGAAGATCCAGTAAGTAGCAGTGCAGGGCGATTCCTTTGCCCCATGTGGAAATGGCCATAGTCCTACACTCAAATCACTACACTATGGTCATTTCCACACTAGACTGTTATAGTGCTCTTATTCCACTTTCAACATCCTATGGAATCCTGAGGTTTGCAGTTTAGGGAGGGGCCTCGCCAGGCCCCTTCCTAAACTGCAAACTCCAGGATTCCATAGGATGTTGAAAGTGGAATAAGAGTACTATAACAGTCTAGTGCGGAAATGGCCTATGCTCTCTCTCTCACTTCTGACATTTAGGATGTAATTTTTTTGCACCACATATTTTGACATTACTGAACTGTCTCCTGGCAGTATGCTTGTGATGATTGCTAATTTCTGTGAGGCAAAAGTAACAGGAAAAAGAAAATCAAAGAACCTAACTGAGGTATACCTCAGTTAACCAAATAGATATACTTTTAGACCTTACTTCTTTGAGAGAAAATGTGGTACCAGAGAAAAAAGTAACATTTTTTAAAAAAGTGATAGGTTCCTGCACCACAAAAAAAGAAGACCAGTACAACATGTTTCAGCAAACCTTTTCTTCAGAACCAACAATACACACATGTGAAATGAAACAACCAGGTCAAGGAAGCCTTGCATGAGTAACCAAAAACATTGAGAACCTTCTAGAGACCACTTCCAAAATGTTCCCAGGGATTACTTTTTATTTCACCAGTCTCCACTTGTATATTTTGTGTGCCTTCAAGTAGCTTGTTGACTTAGAGCAACCCATGAATTTCATAGGTTTTTCCTAGGGCAAGGAGTATTCAAAGGTGGTTTTGCCAGTTCCTTCCTCTGAAACATACCCTGTAGCACATGGCATTTAGTGGTTGTTTCCCATCCAAGCACTAACCAGGGCTGAACTTTCTTAGCTTCCAAATAAGACAGGATCTGGCACCTTTAGGGTATTTAGGTCCTAGTCTCCCTTTGGCTATTTCCATTTTGGTCACCAGACTTAGGGATCTATGCTTCTTCAATGTGCCAGGCATAGCTAGTCAGGCAGACTTCTCTGCATCCCTTTTTATCTCTGTTATATTGTTCACACATGTCCAGAAAGGAATTTTGAAAGCAACTGCTGTTTACCTTGCCTGTTATAGGCAAACATATAAGCTACAGTGGGATTGGACAGAGAACAAACTTGTGCTTTCCCACCTTACGTTTTTTTGTGTTCTTTATTCCATACACACTGCTGCAACCTGAGAATGAAAGTCTGTGTTTCTCCAGCCCTCCTTAAATATCTTCCCAAAGCCAATCCTACTAAAAATCTTCCAGCTAAACAGAGGACAAAGAGCAGTGGAGTAGGGTGTAAAAAGACTTTGTAAAAAGGAGCTTTTTTTTTGTCAGAGGCTTTGTTGACTGAATGCTTACACACATAGGGAAAACTTCAGCCAATCTATTTCAAAGCCAATTCATTTCTCTTCTTTTCTCTAGTTTTGAGCCTGCATATATGGTGGAGAGGAAGAGTATCCAAAGCTGGTGCTCTGTTCCTCACATAAGAATGAAATAGCTGGGTTTAGATTTTTGCTTCTATAAACTGTTGATAACTGTGAGCAACATGAAATATCTTTTCATTCCCTAATACACATCCACCAGATTCAGAAGTTTGTCTCTGTGAGCCATTTGAAAGGCACTAGCTGCTACGTATCAAGAAGGAATTCAGCCAAAAATCAAAAAGATGTGAATATTTTAAAATATAATAGGAACAATTCTGACATCATTTCCTTTTCAGTTAGTTTGCAGCTCTAGTTTTTGCTTTCAAAAGAACATTTGAATGAGTTTTAAATTATGTGGAAATCTTCCTGGTAGGGCCAGTCAGAGACATTTTGTTGCCTGAGGCACATGACCCACTCAGAAGTGGGGAAAATGTGAATAAAAATAAAAATAACAAATGCTGTGATTTTTTTTTAACTTGAAAACACTTCTCTAGAAATCTCTAGATCCTCCCTCCAGCAGAATTCTATGGTCAGCTTCTGGTGAAAGGGGCTGTAGGGTCATACTGGTGGACCTAGTCATGCCTAAAGAAGTGTTCTCTTTAGGAATCTTTAGGTTGTACCACACAGTCCTCCAGTGGACGTGGACCGCAAAATTGCACTGGAGCACCTAGACATTCCTAGAGAGAACATACTTTTTCTGTGGCAAGGCAAATAAAGTAAGTTTTTTAAATAAATAAATAAAATAACCTGTGAATAATCTAATCCACAAGTGCTTAACCCATGAAAGTGTAGGGTCCACTGTAGAGTTCAGAAGTTTCTTCCTGTCCTCTAGGGCCACACATTTTAGGACTGAACAGAAAAAGAAAATAAATGTTTTGAATCTGTGCTCTGATGCACAGGGAACTCAAAATTGCATTTAAATTGTGACTGTTCAATGAATTAGATGCTTGTTCAGGTCCTGCAAATCCTACCAGAAGCAACAGCAGCACTTTCTTCTACTATCTTATAGCACTTTGCTTCCTCTTGCCTCTGCACAAGGAACTCTGGGATGTCTAGTTCTTAACATAATAGACCATCTGAAATAGAAGGAATTTTTTCCCTCTTTTTCAATCTCACAGAATCCTGGGTTTGCATGAACCCCCTCTATATTTGTATGTCTGGATGAGATCCAGAAGACCACCTGTTCAGTTTTGCTTGAGATGGCTATGTTTCATTGGCCAGAGCAAATCTCAAAATATCTGTCCAACAGATACAATTCAGGGAAAAGTTTTTGGGGATGATCTACAATTTCTCCTCAATTTTTTCCTCCTCAATTTTTGGAGATGATCTACAATTTCTCCTCAATTTTTTTCCAATTTTTTCTCCTCAGTTTTTGTTGTAATGGGAATTACAGCTATGTCAGAATACTTTGGATCACCAGGCTTCATAAAGCATACCACCACCACCAAGGCAGGGAGGGCAGTGTTTTCTGCTTCCTAACAGAATCAGCAATTCACATTTGATCTCCTGGTATCTTCCACCTAAGTCAGCCACCTCACTTTTGTCTAGTGATGGGAGTTGGCCCTTCTTCTTTCAGCTAAATTTAACAGTAGATTTTGTAGAAAAAAAATTATTTCCTTCTAGACATTCTAGCTCTAACTATTGTTTATGGTTATGGAAGAAATCTGAATTTGAGGGGTTTCTGAGGTCACAGAAAAGGTTTTATTAATTATTTAATTAGCTAGCTCTATTTATATCTCACCTTTTCAGCCTCCATGAATGGTAGCTAACAATTACAAAATACAGATTAAAAGGAAAATGTTAATTAAAATGGAATAAAAAACAAAAAGTCTTTAAAACATAGTTAAAAACACAACAATAAAAGATTTTCCAGCATCAAATTGGTTAATCTGATGCAAGAACATACAAATTAATTTATCATATGGAGCTGTTTTATTGAACTTATCATTCCTTAGCAACTGGTAGAGATTTTCCAGTCAGCTGTGTTTTCTTCCCTCTTGTTTTTTTTTTTAATTTTTTTGAGATATGTGCGTCAAGACACATATGTTTTCTTCCTTTGTATTTTAAATTTAAAATCTTAGCTGCTGCATTTTGTTGTTCCTTAACTTCTATTAGACATTTGAATATATATGATCAGATGCCAGATGCTTCAGTAAATAATAGGACTGTAAAATTGTTTGACGGGAGCATTGCATCTCCATTTGCTAGATCTAGTAGCTCTAAATATCATACTGGATTCCTAGAGCATCCTAAAATGGTGTGCTGGTTTCTAGACAAAGAAAAATCAAAAGAGGACTCTAAGAAAAGAAAGCTCTAGCTAAACAGACTTGAAAGCTTCAATCATTTATGAGAGTTTGTTTGGTCCTTTAAAAATGTGTTACTGTACTGTGAAGTTTAATTGATTTTTTCCCCCTAATGGACTAACACAGCTATGTGACAATTTCTGTGACAGTACAGATGAAGTGGTCCACAAATGCAGTATAGGGAGCTAAGTATATATGCATTACAAGGACACCTGTGTGAAAGGGTAATGTTTAAATGTTTAAAATGTGTACTGAAGCTGAAAAAAAACTGAAAGAAGCAATATGGGGGTTCCCTCATACTGCACAATTAGAACCATAGAATCATACAGTTGCAAGAGACCATAATGGTCATTGAGTCCAACCCCCTGCCATGCAGGAACACACACTCAAATCACCCCCAGCAAATGGCCATCCAGCCTCTGTTTTAAAAACCTTCAAAGAAAGTGACTTCACCACACTCCAAGGCAGCATATTCCACTATCAAACAGCTCTTACTATCAGGAAGTTCTCCCTCATGCTTAGGTGAAATCTCTTTTCCTGTAGTTTGAAGCCATTGCTCCGTGTCCCTAAGATGCCCCTCATAGGGCATGGTTTCCAGACCCTTCACCATTTTGATCACCCTCCATTGGTAGAGCTTCTGCATGGAGAAGATGGTGAAATGCTAAAAGGTGACAGAAAAAAGGCATAAGTACTCAACACCTTCTTTGTCTCTGTCTTCTCCCAAATGGAAAACAGTGTTCTACCTGGGGAAAATGGAACAGATGATGTGGTAGGGGAAATGCAACACAGCATAGGTAAAGAGATAATATAGGAATACCTGGCTGCTCTAAATGAATTAAAGTCTCCAGGCCCAGATGAACTACATCCAAGAGTATTAAAAGAAATGGCAGAAGTAATCTCAGAACCACTGGCGATAATCTTCAAGAATTCAAGACAGCTGTAAGCACTTAGGCCATTTCCGCACTGCACTTCTATAGTGCTATTATTCCACTTTCAACATCCTGGCCAGCCCCTCCCTAAACTGCAAACCCCAGGATTCCATAGGATGTTGAAAGTGGAATAATAGCACTATAAGAGTGCAGTGAAGAAATGGCCTTATAGAAGGACTTAGAAAGGAACTAAAAATCAACATGGATTTCTTAAAAACAAGTCATGCTAGATCGATCTCTCTCTCTCTCTCTCTCATTTTTTCTAAGTTACTAGCTTGGTAGATGAAGGGAATATTGTGTATATAACATATCTTGACTTCAGTATGGCCTTTGGAGAAGGTCCCTCACGATATTGTTGCGAATAAGCTAGTAAAACATGGGGTAGACAATGCTACTGTTAGGGGGATTTGTAATTAGTTGACCAACCAAGCCCATGGGGTGTTCACCTCTTCATCCTGGACAGAAGTGACTAGTGGGGTGCTACAGGGTTCTGTCCCGGGCCCAGTGCTGTTCAATATCTTTATCAATGGTTTGGATGAGGAAATAGGGTCATTATTATCAAATTTGCAGATGACACCAAATTAGGAGGAATAGCTAATACCCTAGAAGACAGGATCAGAATTCAAAATGACCTTGACAGATTAGACAGCTGGGTCAAAGCTAACAAAATGAATTTCACCAGAGAGAGGTCCTCCACTTAGGAAGAAAGAATGAAATGCATTGATATAGGATGGTTGATACCTGGCTTGACAACAGTGTGTATGAAAAGGATCTATGAGTCTTAGTGGGCCACAGGCTGAGCATGAGTCAGCAGTGTGATGTGGCAGCTAAAAAAGCCAGTGTGATTCTGGGCTGCGTCAACAGGAGTATAGTGTCTAGGTCAAGGGAAGTGATAGTACCACTCTATTCTGCTCTGGTCAGAAACCATTTGGAATACTGTGTCCAGTTCTGGGCACCACAGTTCTGGAAGGATATTGACAAGCTGGAACATGTCCACAAGAGTACAACTAAAATGGTATGAGGAGTAAATTAGGGAGCTGAACATGTTTAGCGTAGAGAAGAGAAGGTTAAGAGGTGACATGATATCCATATTTGAAAGAATGTCATATGGAGGATGGAGCAAGTTTGTCTTCTGCTGCTCCAGAAACTAGAACACAAAGTAATGGCTTCAAACTTCAGGAAAACATTAGGAACAATTTCTTGATGGTAAGAGCAATTCAACACTGAACTATACTGCCTCAGAGAGTGATGGATTCTCCTTCTTTGGAGGTTCTTAAACAGAGTGAGGATGGCCATCTGTTGGGCATTATTTCATGGTGTATTCTTGCATTCAGAGGATTGGACTGGATGGCCCTTGTGATCTCTTCCAGGTCGATGGTTCTATGACACAACTCTCTAGTTTCAGAATGAAATATCTGAAACATTTCTTTCTATGAAGAATGCTGAGGGTCTTCATGGCAATGGTGCAGACAATCCTCTGCAGGTTTTTGTTCCATCTTCAAAAGAACTGTCCAAAGTCTTGATCTCTATCTCTCAAACAGGTTCAGCACTTTGGATAGAAGCTTTAAAGTCTAGAATAAAGCACAAAGCACTGCCTCACTGGCATCAGAGTTGCTAGCCTCCATTGCTGCTGAATTCTCTGGATCTGCCTGGCCCAATACTGCAAATCACAGGATTCCACAGAATGGAACCATGGCAGGTAAAGTAGAGTCTCAGCACTATAACTATAGAAGGGTCCTCTGGAATGTATCTTAGTCCTTTGTGGAGGTGAAATTAACACAGGATGCTCCCTGCCTTGATTTCTGCCTATCAGCTGGGACATGAGAACTGGGTTACAAAATATCAAATGGTTTCATGAAATACCTCTTTTCTTCAGCATAGTGAACTGACTTTTCTGCCTGAGTTTGTATTAACAAGGCAGATCTCCTCTTTGGCAGATGCTATGATCAATGTTACCTTCTGACTTTCTTCTGACTGATATAAGGTAGGGCTCCTAATTAGCTGATGTATATTACATTGGCCTTATCAGCCACAGACACAAAAAAGTGCTGTCTAGAAATGGTCCCTCAGCAAGCCTGTCCTTTTTAAGTGGACATCATCCTCTAGTTTTATGATGTATGATTGCATCTCATTTCTCCTTCTGAAAATGTCAATCTGTACTTGAAACCAGATGTTGAGAATTGAGATATGAGACCGGGATTGCTGAGTTGTAACTGCAATGACAAACAGGAATTTGCCATCTTATTCAGCAGCAGCATTAGTGGTGCTTAATACATAAATTTTGATCTGATATGCTGCCTGAAGGAGCTACATTATCTTAATCCATCTGAGACCCTTTGGTCTAACTAATGGGACATCAAGCAATCAAGAAGTGTCAGCAAAGGAGGGGGAAAGGATTCCTGCCCTTGGACATAAATTGTGTTGACAATTCCTTTGATATAATCAATCATTCTTTGACTCCTGCCTGCAGTTCAGCCTGGGGCGAGGGAGCAGCAAGTCAACGGTTACAGGGACTCAGAGTATGTTCAGGAAGTGTCTGTCAGACATATTTCTTTGACACGCTGGTTACTCAGGAAAGGCAAGCTAGTCTGAAAGGCCAAGATTAGAAGCCATGCTGACAAGTGAAGGTGGCAGAGGAAATGAACTCTTCTGTGGAAGGCTAGAGGCTGTTTCACCCAATTATTTCATTTCATCAGCAACACAAGTATAACATGTCTCTTCTTAAGGGTGAGGAAGAAACAAAACCAAAGTTAGCTTTCCTCAAGGTAGAAACTCCTCTCCATCTTGGGACAGTAATAGCACTGCTTATCCCTAATTCCATTCTGGTTTTCTCCAATTGTATAGGAAATCTGACTGCAAAGGGAGACATCTTCCCAGCTGGATGTACCCTAGAAAGAGGTGAGCTTCCTTCCTTTTCCTAGGGACTAGAGGTTGCAAGGCTAATTTGCCATCTCTCACTACATCAACCAAGTAGCAGCAGCATAAGCCAGCTGTGAAATACAGCTGTTTCTAACTTTTTTAAAAAAAGTGGAAATGGTAAAAATGACCCTTTAGCTACTCTGAGAATAGTCATGGTTTTAGTCCAGTGAATTTGAGGAAGGGGGAAAAACCTCTCTCTCTCTCTCTCTCTCTCTCTCCCCCTTAAACTAGGAGGTAGTGGTCACTTGCAGCATATCTTCCAAATGTCCCACTTTGACAGGGACAGTCCCAATTAATCCTCTGTTGTCCCACATTTTCAGCTCCTTTTAAAACGTCTCAGGCTCATTCTCCTCTTTCTATTTTTCATTTCCTTACTTCAATTGCTGCAAACTGAGTTCAAACTGCAAAAATAGTTTTCAGTCAGTGAATTCAGCAGAGGGAGGGAGAGAGGAGTGTAGAATCTTGCCCTTCCCAGTAGACTTGGGTAAAAACAAACTGCTGCATCTTCTCCTAGCGTTTGCGCTCTTCTTCATTCATAACTTTTGCTATCTTGACCATAGGTCTTTATGTGTGCAATCACACCTACTGGGTCAGGATGCATGGGTTTTTCCAGGATCAGTATCTTAATTTACTTTATCAAATTAGAATAAACTCAAGTGACTAAATAATATATCCTGAAATTTTTAAAAGGTACAATCAGTGTTGATCTTCATGATGTGCCACAAATGATTAAAGGAACATGTATGGGCATAAAAATTAATACACATTTTGAGGAGTAGTAACTAGTAACTCTGCAGCCTTAAGTGCAAAGCTGCCCTATGCTCATTCCTACAAAACACTGACTGCAAGTGACTATCAAGCATGGCCATCCCAGGGCATTTTTCAGCTTAATGCAAAGGGCAAGATAGTCATCTTGTCCATACAGAAGCTGATCAGGATACCAGCTGAATCTTAATTGAACACTGGCCAGCATACAGCATCAACTCATGGACCAGCAGGAAGCAAGCTAGCTCAAAGGGTAGGAGGCAAGCTATGAGATGCACACAGTTCTGTACCACAGCAAGGAACATCCAGAAGATGCATAGAATAGCTGGTGGGGTGCCTGCTTTCAGTACTGATTTGTTATAGGAATGATTAATTTCCAAGCAATATTTTTTGCTACCTGCAAGAGACTGTGGGTACTGTAAGTAGTGGAATAGCTTAATCCCATCAAAACCAAAAGGCAAACTACAATTGGCAAGGGAGTGGAAGAAATTAATCTCTTCCTTTGCTACATTTCTCCAATCAAACATGAGAGAATGGAAGGTGTGGAGCCTATTTCCTGTGGGTGACAGTCAAAACTGCATTAAAATACTCTCCGTGCATGGAAAGAGACTCAGCAGGCTGCCTTCAAAATAAATTATCCCCAATAATCCAAAAACAGCTTGGCAACCTTGGAGATCTGGCGAGCACAATGTGACTTATTTGTGTCAAGTTAAAAATCAAGATCTGGAGTGGAAGCTGAATAATAAAAGCTAGCAAAGTGACCTTTTTGTCAGCAGATATGAGAGGAGACTCTGCTCGCCTGATCAGCTTGGACAGTCAGATTCTCTCTCCCTTTCCCTCTCCCTCCCTTCCTCCCTGTTGCTGAAAGTTGGAATGAATGTTCAAAAGGATTGTGAATAGCTTTGCTCTGGCTGTGTAAAAAGTCACGACTTCATAAATGGCCAAGATATTCAGCTGAAGAAATCAGTTAAGAAAGATGTAGTTGTAAAAAAACGTGATTATCATAAAGAAATCCATGCATTCCAGTGGCCATTTAGAATCTATCACTTGGATGATAATCCCATACTTGTTTACTTAGGAATAAATTCCAGTCATTTCATTAGGGGTTACTTCTGGGTCAATAGGTACATGATTGTTTTGTTAATGGTTGTTTCCACACTACACTGTTATGGTGCTATTATTCCATTTCCAACATCCTGGGGAATTCTGAGGTTTCTAGTTTACTGAAGCCAAAGAATGTTCTGGGTAAGAATTCTAAATGTCCCTCCCTAAACTGCAAACCCCAGGATTCCATAGGATGTTGAAAGTGGAATAATAGCACTATAACATCATTTGCACTATAACAAATGGCCAATGTGAATAGAATATCGCTCTATGGAAAGACTCAAAGTTATGCTGCCAGTAAGAGTGTTTATTGCATGTGCCCCTCACTACAGTTGTGTCGTCTGTAAAAATGCTATGCCATCATGATTGCTGTCCTTCCTGCTGCACCTTTGGAGCCATTCTGGGATTGCAGCGCCTGTTAACACCAAAATCTTATCGCACACAGACTGCCTACCTACTCCTCCTCCAACATTATCCCAGCCCCTTTTCATTGTTTCCTTTCTGAGAAGTGTCAGGATAGGGGGTGGGGGGTGGAGGAGGAAGGAAAGAGCACAAGAGAGTAACCTCCTCCCTAAGTGCGGCACCAGTCAAAAGGCATTGCGGAGTCCTCTTTGGAAAAGTATCCCCCACCTCCCTTCCCATGTTTTGCAGTCATGGTGTTGTGGAAAGAAGCTCATGCATTATTCCTATACAAGCAGAAAGTCAAAGCCAGAATCTCCTGTCCTCTCTCTTGTGTTTCTCTTTCACCCTGATCCTACAGCAGAATGGGTGTGGATGTGGGTATGTGTGTGACAGAGAGAGAGAGAATGAGATGTTACCATGCCATGGCATTGTACCATTGTACTGTACTGTTGTACCATTGTAACAACAGAGACTCTGGAAAGGGGCTGGATCTCCTACCCCAAGATTCACACCCACTGACCACCCAAAATTGACATAGGAGTACAATTGAACTTTTGCACAGGAAATCATAGCATGACAAAAGTGGGAAAGGAGGTCAATAACAGAGTATGCGTGCGTGTCTGTGTTAGTAAAAAGAATAATTTTTAAAGCAGTTTCCCACAGGACAACAATTGAAGAGTGACTGTGTCATGTAGAAAGCCCCAACTGAAGGTGCTATTATCCAAATGCAATTGCACTTGCCTTCTATAATAAGACCCTAAATCTCTCCCAATATTTTAACTCTACAGTACTGGACTTCTACACATTACAGTTTGTTTCCTACGGTATTAGTACACACAGAATATTGCTAAATCAAAAGCAAGAGGGTTGGAGAAAAGAAAACCAGTAAAATTAAGCCTTAAATGTAATATTTATGCAAATCTAATAAACACACTCTTATAATAAATCTAGTAAACACACTGCCACCTACCTTATTTCTACAACACCCACAGCAGAAATGGAAACATTGCAGAAGCTAACACTTCAACCACATGTTATATCTCCTCCACTGTTTAGTGAGGCCACACCCCTATAATTCTAAATGTAACTAAAATTTACAAGTTTAGTGCAAAGGGAATAAAGATATCCCCTAGCTAGTCCCAACTAGAATAGATTCATTGAATCAATTGTTCAATGAGTCAACACATAGGTAAATTACACAGAAGGTATACTCTGGTTGGGACTAACAGGAGGATTTAGGCCATCCTTAAATTACAAACATAAGGGAATTTAGTTTTGCCTCAGTTGTTGCAAAAAGGCATTAATTACAAGTAACTAGCTATATGTAACTTCCCAGCTCTGTACAGGCTGATGTCCACACTAGTACATCAAAGACTGTCCTTTGAGCATTCTCTCTCATTTTGGCTAACCATATATTATGTGACATGGCTATTAATGTTTTTTTTTTTAAAGTGAATCATTTGAGGCTCATTAGGCTGTAACCTATAGAAGCTTCTGCCATATCCCTCCAGTGAGTCTCCAACATGCTAGCTGATTCATTTCCTAAACAATTGTACCCTATGACTAACATAAATATCCAGTTTATTTTTGACCATAAATGTCTGAGACTTACAGTTCAGCTTTTCATTTTAAACAATTGCAGTTTGGATTAAGCACAATAGAGGCTTCTATCCCCCTTCAATTTCCTCAGCTTTAAAGAAAGCTGAAAAGATCAAGAGGTAAAATAAGTCCTAATGCTGAGGTAGGTTTTTTTGGATTTATTGTACTAGCAGAATACAGGGAAATGGAAAGATGTGATTTAACATTATTATCTCTGATTACCTACTGAAATGCAGTTTTAGCAATAACACATATTAAGAAAATCTAGCCAAACTGTGGTGCTCCATCCCAGTGCTGTTTCACCACCCAGGAAGACAGACTGTTGCTTCCTGGATTCACAGTTTGTGTTGGTGTAATGCCATGGGAATGATAACTACCACTGGCAAGATTACATTTTTTTTTGTCTGCTGAATCTCCTGATTTCATTTTAGAAAACTGTACATATGCATAGCATACTGTTAAGAACACATTACGGGTTATTCCTCAATAAAATAAATTCCTAAATAGCCATTCCTGATTTCTCTTACTATCTCCATGTCAGTCTAATTTATTCCCTAATGATCAGTAACTCTATTTTCTTCCATTTTGTGTATAGGATGGGCTGCTCTAAGATTTCATTGGAACAATTTCTGATATACCAATTGGTTCTCTAAGTGAAGCTAGCTAGGTCTCTGTTTCCAAGTGCATGTAAACAAAGGGTATTGCTATTTTTATCTATTACCTGAGCCAAACACTGTTTTTTGAAACTTCCAGGGGAGTCCCCAGTTCCTCTCTTATTCTACCTGTCTCAGTTTGAATATCAGGAATTTAAATATACTGCAAAGTGATCTAGTGATATGATATATAATCATATGTATGTGTGTTATATGGCATGATAACTTTATTAAGGTCCATAATAAAGTTGTCTGTCGTTTTCTGTCTGTGCATGTTTGAAAACACTCCATATGACCACACCATCATGCCCTTCAACATTAGATGGAAACTGGTACATGTGTCTAAGCAAAATCAGTGTGTGATCAAGATAGCAGAAGATATTGATGAGGAAGAACACAAAAGCTAGGAGAGGCTGCACAGTTTGCTTTTGCCTGAGTGTCCAGGGAGGGACAAGATTCCACACTGTCCTTTCCTTTCCTTTCCTTCCTGCTGAATTAATTAAGTTCAATCTACTTTTGCACTTTGAACTCAGTTTCCAGCAACTGAAGTAAGCTGCAGACAAAGGGGCAAGTGGAAGAAGGAGAGAGACACTGGGACATTTTAAAAGTGGCCTGAAAAGTGAGGTGACAGAGGATTAATTGGGACTGTTCCTGGGAAAGTTGGAGGTATACACCATACAATTACCAAATATCAAATTTTCTTCAGGAATGTTAAAAAAACATTCACAATCTGTATCATGCAATGTACAGAATAACCATAATACTATATCCATTTTTGGTGCTGCACAGGAAAAGAAAGGATGAATGAGATAAGACAAGTATCAAAACCAGACAAGGGACTGGATTCACATTCAGTTGCATACAATTGAGCAGGTGGAAAAGCACTTCCCTGCACCCTTCGAGCCCACAGAAAATGCTGGACAAAGGGCTGGGCAGCTATATTAGGTGAGCCAGGAGGATAAGGATCTTTGAATAGGGATTAGAAACATCTTCTGTGGGCAGAACCCTTCCACCAGTGGAAGGCAGGTTCTAAATCTTAGTCAAAATCCCCTTGCTCATTTCAACTAGAGTGGGTCCATTGAATCAATGGGATTTACCTAACTGTTGACTCACTATATAACAATTGTTTCAATTAGTCTCTTCTAGGCCATTTCTGCCCTATACTGTTATAGTGCTACTATTCCACTTTCAATGTCCTGTGGAATTCTGGCATTTTTAGCTTACTGAGGCCAAAGAACTCTCTGGCTGAGAATTCTAAATGTCCCTCCCTAAACTGCAAACCCCAGGATTCCTTAGGATGTTGAATGTGGAATAATAGCACTATAACACTCTAATGCAGAAATGGCCCTACTTATGGGCATTGTTTTCTCAGGTGTAGTTTGCTTTTGTAGCATGAACCAGCAATTATTCTTTATAAAAGTATCAGCAAATCAACAAAGTTAACTTCTACCACTTCCTTTTAATGGATTTACTTGATTTTGGGTGGTTCCCCACTCCCCAAGTCACTCACAGGTTACATTTTGCCAAAATGTACAGGTTATATAAAGAAAAAAAAATAATAGACTCACTTTACTCATGCTGACATGAATGTGTCACAGACAATTTACCTTGCTGATGAGAACTTGCTGCAGAAAATTGTCTTCTATAATGACTGGTGTTATAATGGAGCTATGTTTTCGTTAACAGGCTATGTTTTTGTTAACAGGATTTGTGTTGCTGGATACCATGGCTTCAAGTAGGCAAGAATAAGCTTTCCTAGTCATTTGTTTTTGTTTTTTCTGAGATGGCACTGGGGACCTCAACACTATTTTTAAGGTGCAGGGGCAAAAGGCTGGCAGGCAGGTCATTATGAATTTTTCATACTTGAATGCATGTTTTAACAAAACAGTAAACACACAAATACAGTGAATAATAATGCCACCACCAACTATTAATGTGACTGCAATGATGACAATGGCAGAATAAAAAATTAAATATAAAATTGTTTGAAGCATAAAATTAATATATCAAGAAAAGGGAAGAAATATATAAGATCCTATTAAACAAATGCAATATAACTATGAACCAAGGCACTTCTGATTTGTCCTTCATCAGTGGGCTCAAATACACAGAAGTCTTTGTGACCCTGATTCCTGGTGCCTGAACATTTTCAGGGAGAGGCTCAGCCCCTCATAGCCTAGCCTTAAATGTGCTTTCATTCCCACACCCACATCCCCACCTGGGTTGCAAGGTTTGATGATGGCATCAGTATCTCTTTCTTTTCTGCTGCTGCTTATTTTGAAGGCAGAAAGCCTTCAAAAGATACAATGCCTACGTCTCCAAGAATCATAGAGAGCAAAACTTGAGATCATGGAGAACCAAATGCTGCACTTTTTCTGATAGAGTTACAAGTTTGACAGATGTGAGGAACTCTGTGATGTAAGATATTTTGATTTCAGTGAGGCTTTGACAAAGGTCCCCGGTGATATTCTTGTAGACAAACTGATAATATGTGGGCTAGACAATGCTGCTTTTAGATCAATTTGTAACTGGTTAACAGACTGTGTGCTCAACAGTTCTGGACAGAAACGACAAGAGAGGGATGTCAAAGAGTTCTGTCCATGGCCCATTTTTCTTACACATTTTAAATATTACTTGGATGAAGGAAAGTGGATTTGATCATCAAAGCCTCAATGATATCCTCAAGAAGAAGTACTAACATTAGAATGCAAGATTACTTTGAGTGATTTATTAGCAATTGCCAATGTTAACAGAATTAATTTCAATGGGACTAAACGTACATAACTGGAAGATACCTGATTTTCACTGAAAAAATCAGACACACAAATATAGCTCACAGCAGTACATGAGAAAAGGATTTAGGGGTGTTAATAAAACATGAGTAAACAGTATGTTTCGAAGCAAAGAAATTCTAGACTGTACAACTAAAATGAAAGTGTCCTGGTCAAAGGAAGTAGTAGTTTTCTGTTTTGGCCAACACCATCTGGAGTTCTGGGAGCACTTCTGGGCCCTATGGTTTAAGAAGGTTATCAATAAACTGGACTGTGTCCAGAAAAGGGTGTCTGAGCTCATAAAAGGTCTAGAAGCCAAATACTATGAGGAACAGCTTAGGAGGGTTCAGTACATTTAGCATGGAGAAAAGAAGACTGAGAGGTGATATAATAGCCATCTTTAAATATCTACAGAACTGTCACATAAATGGTAGGATCAAGCTTCTTTTCTGCTCTCCAGAGGGAAGGACTGGAACCAATGGATTCAAATTACAAGAAAAGGCAGTTTCAATTAGGAGAACATTCCTAATCATGAGAGCTGTTCAACAGTGGAACAGAACACAACAAGAAGTGGTGATCCTGTCTTCATTAAAGATTTTTAAACAGAGGTTAGATAGTCACCTCCCTGGGGTTAGACAAGATGGTCCTTCTCGTGCTTTCCAATTCCATGATTAGATTTATTTAGTCACTGTTTTATTATATTTGCACCTTAACTGTCCACTAGAAACAGATGGCTGTAAGATACAAAGCAGATATACGAGTTTAAGTGTGCTATAAGAGCCATGCAGATAACGAGTAAGTGAAGATGACTTTTAGCTTTGACTTGTTTTGTTTTTGTTAACTCTAAGCATAATGTCTTGCTACAATACTATAAATTATATACATTTACTCCTTGGGGACTATGTGTTGGCTTCACTTGCTTGGCCTCAGCTCATGTTTAATCAAGTAATAAATTCCTGTAGAGCAGAAAGGTGACACTCTACTAGAAAAGAGAATTATTTTACCATAACATCAACATGAAGTTATTTCTGGTCAGAATGTGAGTTTTTTTTTTTTAAAAAAAACAAACTTGAAAGCTAATTAGCCTCTAGGCTTTGATTGATTTTCTGATCAGAATATAAAGAATAAAAAAAGAAAGAAGTAAAATCTGCAGAAATGTGTTCCACGATGAAATGCACACAGATTACTGAGGAATTTAGTCTGCAGAAAGTCTAGTAATTTTTTTCATTAAAAATGAAAGTATATGCTTGGCTTATTGAAGGCCCATTGGCCTACATACCATATTAGAATATTATCACTAACTTGGACATCTGCAACTCCATCTTGTACATGTTTATATACAGAATATTCACACTACACAATTATAGCACTTTCATTGCAGTTTAGATGTCACGGCTCCACCCTATGGAGTCTTGGGATTTGTAGTTTGGTCAGGTACTTAGAATTCTCTGGTCTACTCCCCAACCTGCAGCATTAGATCTCTCTGGCAGAGAATTCTAGGTATTTCACCAGACTAAAATTCCCAGCCCTGCATAGAATAGAGCCATGGCAGTTAAAAATTGTTATGATTTTGCAGTGTGAAAATTCATAAGATATTAACCTCTGCAGGACAGGGAGAGATCCAAAACTACAATCTTCAAGTATGCAGTCCAGTTCCCAGGACTGACTGGGCAGGGGGGAAGACAACAGAGGTGATTTGCCCAGTTTCCCACAAACCAGTAGCCTCCTCCATCAGCAGCTATGTGCACCACTGCACCCTTCCTTCACTTTCCTGTAGTGTTCTTCAAGGCCCCCCAGAACAAAAAATAGGGCTTCAAACACCTTACCTGCCCTGTACCTCATAAATCCTATGAGCAGCCTCATAAATGTCTCTCCTAGCAGAGAAAAAAATGGAACACTGCACAGAAAAAGTTATAGTTACTACATATGATTAGTACTCCCTCTGCCAATCACAGCCCTCAAAATATGCTTTTTGTTCTGGAAAATCAGCCTGTCATTCCATGCTGAGGTCTAACATGGTACAGATAGTGCTGTAAACACATCTCACTTAGAAAAACTGCAAGTGCCAACCTTGCATCTTAATGTTAAACCTCCGACTGCTTAAATGTTGGTCTTGTTAAGATGATTGAAAATGTCCCATCTATCTCATTCTGTAGATCAATAAAGTGGCAGAAAGTGTTGGCAGCTTTACTATACTTGCATCAAAGTGACTGTAAAGCACCTTTGAGATAACCATTTTGTATTTCTGTATTATCTGTATTCTCACAGAGAAGAGTGGGGGGAGAGGGAGAGGGAGAGAGAATTTATATTTGTACAATATAGCTGGATAGCCTTGCAAGTAAATCCAGAAAAGTTGCTGCTCAAAAACCGTATTAACCTTTCTGTCCATATCAGATCAAGGATATAATCAACCCAGATTTTACTTTTTAAAAAGTTCTGCTTAGTCACCTGGCATAATAGTTACCGGATAAAGTGCTACTACTCAAACATATGCACCCTGATCCAGCAGCTAACATTATTCTCACTAAGGAAGGCATCTATCTAGAACTCTCCATCTGACTTTGTGATGAGACCACAAATGTCAGCTTCCTAGAATCTGATCCAAACCTTCAATATCATAATTTTCAGATCAAGAAGACGTGTCTTTTAAAAATTAAAACTAATTTTACAGCACATTGCAATTGCATTTCAGCCACTTAAAAATAACAAAAGCCACAATATACTGTAGTAAGAAACCAGGTATTGTGTTATGTGGTAGATCAACTGAAGTGCTATGCACTTTTGAGGTTAGAAAACCTACCATGCAGAGCAACTGCAAGTAAAAGAGCATGCACATCTTGTGAGCTGCAAAACAGCAGTGAATAATGACAGCACAAACGGAATATATGGATTTTGATTTCTTCTTTTTTTTCCAAAGAACCAAAGCAGAGAGTTGTACACGTAGAAAGCAAAGCAGATCTAGAAAACCATTTTCCATCTGAATCCTTTTAAAAATTATTTTCTGTTTAAAAGGATGTCTTATGTGAACCTCTCTTGATATGTCAGCCCTGGCCAGACACATACATAGTATGCCATGCAGAGAGGCAAAATCCCACAGCCTGTGTTTCACATGCATAAATCACAAACTCCAGTCCATCTTCAGTGGCTTGAACTCAGTTTCTTGGCACACTATGCAACTCTAGTTGACATTCCAACCACTCTTTCCTGTTTCATTGCAACATTTTACTAGTCTTGCTTCCATATCAATGAATCAGGCTACAAAGTCTTGCTAAACTACATGTTAATTCTAAAGGGGCAACTACATTCCTTCTCTCTCCTTCTCAATTTTCCTTTTTATGCTAAAACAGTTATAGTTGCATGACAGTCAGAATGAAGTTATCCCTCAGTATGCTTACAATGTTACTTAGTTATGCTTTAGTTATTGCAGAAGTACAAGTAAATGCAAGGATACCTTGGGGAACAAAGTTTCTGGAAGCTCTTTTTTTTTTTACAAAGTCTTTTCATGCCTGACCACCCCCGTTGTCCTCATCTGTTGTCCAACTGCAAGGTTTTTAGCATCATCAGCATGGGGAGCATAGTGAATGAGGGTTGGATTTTCAATGTCAGGTTGCAGCAATGTGTCTGTACTAAAAACTGCAATGAAAGTTAAGGTAGGAAAAAGCTGGATTTTACTCTCACCAATCCTGTGTGTACCTGCCTAAAACAGGTAAAATTAACAGCATCTCCCTCCAAAACCATTCACTGAGCATGCATGAAATGCAAAGTGGGGAGAACAAATAAGCTGCCTTACCATCTCCTCCTACTAAAAGCATAGATCTATATGTTCTTGCCAAGAAAACAGAAAGCATAAGGAAGGTGGATTCTGGTTAAAACAAAAATTGTCCCTGTACGCCTTTTGGAAAAAGCTTTCAAATGATCTCTAGATGGATGAAAATATTTTTGTTTATTTATGCATGGCTTACTTGACCTGGTTGTTTCATTTCACATATGCATATTATTAGTTTTAGATAAAAAGTTTAGTGACAGAGATTTCACTGTTCTTCTTTCTTTTCTTTTTTTGCAGAGTAGGAACCTATCCTTGTTCTTTCCATGTTATTTCCACCTCTGGTACCAAACTTTCCATTAAAGAAGTGATGCCCAGTAAAACATCTACTTTATTAACTGAGATATGCCTGTAGTTATTTCCAAGTTCAGGCTGGGCTTGATCTCCAGACTTTCTGCACCTAACATCACATGTTTATCCACTGAACTGTAGCTTTTTTTTTATCTGGTAAAGAGTTAAGGAAAATGGTGGTGGGAATGGATTTGACTCCCAGTTGTCCCTTTGTACCACCAGTGGAGGTAATGACTTGCTGGGAATTGAGAATGTTTTTAAAGTCCTCCTGATCTTTCGACCACTTTAGTCTAGTTTCCAGACTTTCATTTTGTATGGCTTTGCATATAGTTTTTTTATAGACTGCCTTATAATTAATAATAGAAGAAAGCACCATGAATTACGCATAGCTGTTGAGTGCCAAGCAAAAAGATAGAAGGTTAACCAATGAAGCTTCCAAGATATAATTTGAGAGATAGTTATGTGATAATGAGCACAGCTTGAAATTCAGGCAGCACACTTACTTGGTGGGAAATGGAATTGCTAAATCATCAAGAGAAAATTTGGAGAAATCATTACTTTATGCTAGGAGAGTCTTTCTGATTGCTGAGTGAACCTTAGGCTTTTCATATATAGAATGTTCTCCTTTGCATGCCTTGAATATGAAATAGACTCAGAAAGGAAACTTCCCTAGCTGCTAGGCGTGCTGTTTATTTTGGTTATTATACTACAAATTATCTCTTGAAAGGACATGCTGGCCTATATAGCTGGTCAGAAAACTGCATTATCAGTTTCTGATTTAACTGGAACATTGACTAGGAACAAGTGTTTTTCCTCCTATGTACAAAGAGAAAAGTGCTGAATAATTCTTGTATAAACTGAATTCCAAAATCTTGAGTTCAATCACTTTATGAGTGAGAGAAAATGCTAGTGTTGGTTCAGATCAAATTTTTAAGAGACAAAAATCTCCTAGCAGTAATATGATCATCAGCTAATGGGCTTATTAAATAAAGTTATCAAAAGGGAAGTCAGAACAGTATATACTATCATTAAGTCCCAAACTTACTGAAAAATGAATTCTCTTTTTCCATTCCTGCTTTATGACTTTAAGAAATAGGTTACCACAAGAGGTGTCATTCTGAGAATCTAAGGATACAGTTGTAAGCAATATTGGCCATACTCAATGGAGGGTTGACCACTGATTTATAGTACTCTCATATACATGTCTACTCAGATCTAAATCCACATTCTCAATTGTACAATGAGACATTTTCCAAGGGAAGTGAACAAACAATTGGAGTCTAAGGGCTTTCTCACAAGAGGCAAGTGAATCTCAGTTACAGCAGGATAATAGCATCTTTGGCTGTGCAGAAGCCAGTTTTAGGGGCTTCTGTAGCCAAGTTCAGATTCCTTTGTTCATTCCTGTCCTATCTTTGATGGATTTCCTGCAACAATGAAAGTAAGTCTGTTCCTTGTTTAAAAACTCTACTGTGAGCATCTAGACTAATTACTCATATTTTAAAGCCATAAGGCTGAAATCCTGCCTGTTCATCCCAATTACAGCAGACCCACCGAATCAACTATTGAATAGTGAGTAAGCACATAGATAAATCCCACTGATGGGATGGATCTACACTGGTCAGGATTAACCATAGGTTTTAGATTCAAATACTCTTCCTGATGATGTGTTCGCCACACCAAAAGCAAAAGCCTTCTGACTGTAGAACTTTGCCTTTAAGACCATAAAAATAGATTAGTAGGTTGTACCTAGGATGAAAGTGTTCCTGTAGGAAGTGAGCACAATGAATGTCACAATATGGTTATGGTTTGGACTATAAACCTCATCAGACTCAACCAAAATTAAACATGCAGATAATCACTCAAAACCACACCTTTCTAGCCCCTTAAGGCCACTTCCATAGAGTTTTAGCATGGCTGCACTAACAAATAGAAGGACAGCTTTCAGCATGATGATCCCTGGAAATGTCTTTCCAGCCTGACTATCCATGGTCCTTTCTGTTTCTCAGCCAGATAATAAGCTAATGGGAAAAGCAAAGAGATCACTGAAAGGGGTTGGCATGGTGGGAGCCTGATGTTAATAAAGAGAAGGATGGCCTGAAATAACTGCAGCTGCTCAAACAGTCTATTAGTTCCTGCATCTCCAATAAGCAGAGACCCATTGTTGTGTATCATGCTTCTTTTATCAATTTCCATGGGTTCTTCACCTCAGCCTGCTTGATATTTAAGTTCTCCAGCTTATTCGGTGGAAAAGCTTGGCATGATATCTGGCTGCCAATAATTGGATAGGAAAAAATATGTCTATGCAGGAAGGGTTCAGAGCTTTATTCAGCCTTGTTTGTTTATTTCATCTTGACTTCATAGGAGTGATTCAATTTCACAGTGCCTAACTATGGAGGCATGAAGAGTTACCACAGAAGGCAAGATCTTCTTCCTAACTGCTGTGTCTAAACTGGACCAGGAAGTACCCTGCCTCCAAACTAGTGAAGTACCCTATATTTTCCAGTCATCTTCCCAGAACATGTCAGTGGGTAAATGGGTGTCAGTGGGCAAATGGGTATGTAGGGACTTTTTTCCCCTTGGGGGTTTACTTCTCTACAGCTTTGTGTTAATATAAAAATATGCAAGAGTACAATATAAAAAAACATTTAATAGGTGCAGTATCTGAAAAGAAATAGTATCAAATATTATAAAAGGATATGGAAGAAAACCCTGCCTTGCAAATACTCTTCCTTTCTGGTGACCTGTGCAACAACAAATTCAAGAATAGCCCTTTCATACCACACAGTTATAGTGGTATGATTCCACTTAATGGTATCCTATAGAATTTTGGGATCTGCAGGGTTTCAAAGGATGTAGCCATGGAGATGGAATTACAGGGATAGAACTGTGTAGGGTGCAAGTGCACCTCTTCAAAATTAATAAATAAATAAATAAATAAATAAATAAATAAATAAATAAATGAATATTTTAAAAGTATTTATAAAATGGTTAGAAATTACAGCTTATACTGATGGGTATTAATTTTTCCGTGTAATAATTTTAAAAAATACCAATTATCAAGAAAACTGTAAATTGGTTCAAAGAAGCATCCTTATGAGTTTTCAACTATTTAACTGCTGTTTTCAAGCTATTTGTCTGTCTCTCCTGCAAACAGTTTTCAACTTCAGAATGCCTCTGGTGGTATAAATTATACACAGACAGTGAAAAAAAATACCATGGATATAGTGTTTCATATACAATCTCTTTGATATTTAAGGAAATAGATAGCTGTAAACCAGAAGTGGGCAAAGTCTGTCCCCGCAGATGTTGTTAGATGGCAGCTCCCAGCATTCCCCAGTTTAGGCTATGTTGGCCAGGTCTACTGAGAACTGCAGTGCAGAAACATCTGGAAGACTGCACATTCTACCAACATCCCCATGTATTAAGAAGCATAACAATGCCATTTGTTTACATGCCATTCTGACTGAAACTATGAGCCTATAGGCACATTTTGGGAGAAAGGCAGAATAGAAATCAAATAAATAGATAAAACCAAGAGCAATTTTTTTCCCAATTAACTGCAGCTAGGTTCACAAAATGGTTATCTTGTTGCAAGGAGATTTACTCTAAAAAAGCCCAATAACTAATTTCAACAATAAGCCAAAGTATTCATTACTTATTGGTAAGTGTTGGCAATGCATTGGCAGGGCACTGCCACTATACACACTGCCGGATAGGCAGTCACTTGTACAATGTTCAGACATTTAGCATGCCACATCCAAGGTACTTACATAGTGAGAGGTCTTTGTTGGTTTCTTTTGCAAAAATAAGAAAGAGTGTGTGTTTCAAGTAATCATGACTTCTGAGAAATGGTTAAAAGTGTGATAGCATCATTAATGTCAACAAGACATTATAAAAAGAGCCCAAATCCAATTGCTAGTTCTAACTAGACTTGACCTGCTGAATCAATACATAAGTCAATCTTCAGCAGTTGACTGTATGGGTCTGCTCCAGTTGAAAACAAACAATTGGATTTAGGCCAGCAAGTCTTAAAAAAAAGAAGAAGAAAAACAACAACAACCCAGAAGTAGCAATCACCAATATCCAAGTCATAGGCTCAGATACTCTGGTTGAGTTGAATGCAGAACATAAAATAGCATCTGTATGTAGCCCAAAACAGTTAGAAGCTGAGTAGTCGATATTTAAGCTAAATTGTTGTGAATGAGAATAGCATGACACATGTGCAGCATGTCCACCAGCTGAAGCTTGACATCTGCCATAGCTACGACAAGCATGTAATTAGATGCAATTAAGATATGCAGTAAGCTGCTGTCCCTCAACTCACAATAAATTTCTGATATGGCCCTTGGTGCCAAACAAATTTCCCATCCCAAAGCTAAAACATGTCATGTCAGGCAAGTCTCTGTCTTTCCTTTCTTGTTTTGGTCTATGACAGCTTTTTCCATGCTATCTCATGATTTAGGAGATGCCTTAAAATATTTTTACAATCATGGGAACACAATTTTAGCTATTATACTTTCCCCAAAATACACACACACACACACACCGCTACCACACACTATACCCCTCAATTTAGGATATAGAATGTAAAGTGAATGAGAAGATAATATTGACCTAACATTTAGAATAAGAGTGTTACTTCTGAAGATGGGAAACAACACTAAGCAGAGAGGGCTCTAACTAATATCGGTTATTGAAACCTCCTGGAAAACAGATCAACATCTGTCTTTAAATAAACATCAGACTTAATTGAAATATGTTCAGGATTGTCCAGGCTTCTGAGTGGGTGAAGCAGCTTCACCTGTTTCCTCTCACCAGCTGCTCTGCCCAAATTGAAAGCACTCCCTTCTATTCATTCCATAAGGCCTGTGAGTGCTGAGTCCTCTGTAAGAGGCAATGCACAGCCATTTACGGGTAAAACTGAGGGATTAGTTCAAATGGAAAGAATGTAAAACTGGGCAATTATTCCAGATTTGTGCTGAATCTTGAAGCTTGATGTGACTGTTGTAGAAGACTAGATTTCTTAAAAAAAAAAAAAAGCTGACCTTTCAAAACCATTTACCTTCTTTCATCAGAATAACATGTATGACAGGATGAGTGCTGGCCAATTTACTGTGTAGAAACAAACCTTTCAAAGGTTTGCTGGTGAGTTTAGCAGCAGGCTCAAAAAGGAATGATTTTCAAGCTTGGCAGATTCAAACAAAATGACCCAAAATGAAATTCATAGGAGACTGCCTTAACCTGAGTCAAAGCACTGGTCCAACTAGCCCAATATTTTCATCTCTGACTGGCAGCAATAGCTCTCCAAGGTGGCAGGCAGGATATTTCCCCAGCCCTACCTGGAGATCCTCATATTTCCCAGTGGCCTCCCACGCATAGGGCTGACCCCTTGTGATGTCAAAGTGGGCAGGCTCTGGTGATGTTACAAGAGGTAGCCCCAGTGATATCATAAATGCTTTAAACGTCAGCCACAGTTGCATAGAGTATACCATTCAAATACAAAACACCAAGTAAACAACCAATGCAAATACATGCACAAGCATATTATTCAAGGTAGTGCTCTCACCCTGAGATTCCTTCCCTCTCCTGAAGAATAATAGCAATCTGGGAACACAACTCATGCACATACTAACCAGGCCCAGTACTATTTCACTTTCAAAACTGGACAAGATTGGGGATGCCCAGGGTGGCATATTGTAATTCAGAAAATCAGAACTCAAAACCAAAGAAGAAACCAATGTAAGTTACAGCATTCAAGACAAGTTGCAAAATGGACCAACAGACTCTTGAGACAATGTACTGCCTTATGGGAAAGCTGTGCAGGTAGCACCTCATATACAGTGCATGCTGATTGAATATGGCTGTAGTCACAGAAGTTCAAAACAAGAGGAATATTATATTTTTGGAGTGCCATGTTCCCACTTGCATCATTTTGCACTAACTGGAGCTGTCACCCAGCTTTATTGGGGAAGCGGTACAATATTACATGTGGCTGATCCCTGAAGCTATAAAAGGTCTGAGCAATGTCACATTTATGGAGTGAACAAAAGAGAGAGGACAGTAATTGCTTACATCTAGAAGTTGATAAAAAGCCTGCTAGTCACAGGTAAGGGCTAAGGTGGTTGCTGAGTGAAAATATCAGTGATATATAAGAGTCTCGGTGTAATTCACTGGAAAGCTTTCCTCCACAAGGCCACCTGAAATGAATGAAAACAGTACAAGAACATGCTTCCACTGGTCTTGATTTTTTAAATGGAGACTGTGCAGGAGACATTCACACTGTGGTATGTATTACCTACAGGGATGGCATACAATTGGACTATATAAACAATAATATTGCAATGTGAAGACACTGTGCAAATTCATCAGATATATTTTATGCATCTTTTTCAGTTCATACACTTGCAATATCAGCTCTTCTGGCCTTTTTCCTCTTTCCTTATTCATGCTTAACACTTCAAAAGGTACCTTAATGTCCATTAACTATGTGTGTATAGTGAATTATGGCAACCCCTTCAATTTCACAGAGTTCTCTTAGGCAAGGAATACTCAGAGGTGGTTTTACCAGTCCCTTCCTCTGAAATATTGCCTATAATACCTAGCATTCATGAGTGGTCACCTATCCATGTACTAACCAGGGCTGACTTGGTTAGCTTCCAAGATCAGACAAGGTCTGGTACCTTTAGTGTGTTTAGACTCTAGGCCTATTAACTATTGGTACTGAATGATTTTTTTTTCTCCCACAGGGAGGTTATTTGCAACCTAGAAAGATTTTCCTCAAAAACTGAAGTAAACAGTCAGCATTAAAGTGCAAAAGATTGCATCAAATATTACTCTGATACTGCTAGATAATATAGTAATTAACATAGTTGTGAGGAATTAAAAGATTAAGGCCCCAAAGGTCATGAAATGTACTTTCAGCAACAAAAAAAAAATCTATTTGTTTGATAAGAATTACTTTTAATAGAATAGTTAAGGGATAGAACTGTATATCATATTTCGATTGATTTCAACAGGAGAGTCGAACAGATACTTACATATTTTGTGAGTATTAAAATCAATGGGACTTAAATGTCTGAACTCACATTCAAAGGATGAAAGAAAATCAAGGCCTGTTCAGCTTGTGATGCCAGGGATTTACTGAACTTCTGTGTTTCCCTCCCCTAAAACTACAAAAATCAACGAGTTGTCAAGAGAAAAATAAGTTCTAGCACTCAGTGGTTCCTGAGAGTTTTCAAGACAAAAATTTAATCATTGCATTCATGAAAATAAAATGCAGACAGTCCAGAGTGTTCTTTGAAATTTCAACCGATAAGAAGCCAGATGCTACAGTAGAAATATCTCTGCTCTTTCTTAACATTTGTGCTGCTATGTAAACATATAGCTTTCCAAAATCAAGCCCAGTACAGAGGACAGGGGCAGTGCTTTAGTTAAATTCAGAAGCCTAACAAATGGTAGCCATACATTAAAGCAATTATGTTATTTGCCAAAAAAAAAAACCTCACCCGAAGTAGAGGGTCCTTTAGTTCAACAGTGAAAAAAACAACCTCAATCTAAATCTAGAAGAACCTTTAGCTCAGCAAAGGTTTTAGACTACAACTTCCATCTTTCCCTTATCATTGGACTTGTTGTGTTGGTCTGATGGAAGCTGCAGACAAAAGCATCTAGAGGTCCAAAGGTTCCCTACCCTAATCCAGATCTTAAAAGGTGTCATTACAAGATTACAAGGTTCAACCTGAACCACTGCAGATCTGATGGGAGTTATTTCTTCTTAAATATATAAAGATAGCCAGTGTTAGAACCAGTATACAAGAGAGAATTTAGAATGAAATCTATGAGATATCTACCTCTTTTGTCTTGCTAAATGCACCACAGTGGTAGCATGGTCAGTGAAATTGAGCATAAATTGTATGGATAACATTGAGATTAAAACAATTTTCAGATATGCAGTTGGAGCCTGTGCAACCAACAAATGTATATCTTGTGTTAGCAAGCTCTGCCCCCCTCCTGTGTGCATTCTCATTCACACTTGCAATGTGCCTATCATGACTGGGATTTGGCCTTCACAAGGCTCTTGAACCTGGGGAAAGCAGTTTATGCACATACTGGTATGTGGAGACCTTACAAAGGTTTCCTTCTGGATGACAACGTTCATCATTGCCAGCCAGCTAGCCACTATGCTTGTTGTGTGATTCTGGGAAATGGAATCCAAAAAGTAATGCTTCCCAAACTCTGTGTGTGCACATAATAGAAGCATTGTGCACATGTGTCAGGAGATTCAAGACTGAAACAAAGTAAGGAGCAAAGCCGGACATTCTGATAATCCCCTGTGTACATTAGCTGAATCTCTAAACTCCAGACACACTCCAGAAAGGGCTTAGAATAGCACTTTTCATCCTGTTGTTGAAACTAAGAGGAATATCAGATATTTCACCTTGTCTAGATTGTACCATATCCTCAATTTGGCAAGCACAGTCCTGGTTAATCCTCTGTTGTCCCATTTTCTCAGCTTCTTTTAAAATATCAGTTTCTCTTTCCTCCTTCCCCTTTCCCAATTTATCCTTAGCTTACTTCAAATGCTGCAAAATAAGTTCAAACTGCAAAAGTACTTTGCCCTCAATTAACTCAGCAGAGGGGAGAGGGGAGTAGGGGTGAATTATTCCCTTCCTACTAGACTCAAACAAAAGCAAACTGCCACAGCCTCTTCTTGCTTGTGTGTTCTTCCTCACTAAAAACTTTTGCCATCTTGGCCACACTCTGATATTGCTTGGCCACACCAGTTTTCATGTGTGAAATGTTGGAGTGCATAGATTGTATCCATTGTTTTATTTTCTTGCTTTTCATTGATTGTGCCATTGTAAACCACAGAGAAACTCAGAGGTATCTCATTCACAGGGTTGTCTTCAGACAAAATCAACTTGATGGCAGTTGACAACAATAATCCATAGAGTAAAAAAAAGGCACAAAATATGAAATGAGACTTTTCTAATAATAACTCTTCTGTTTTACACTATCAGCAATACAACCTGATGAAGAAATTAATAGGAAGATCTCACAAGTCTTTTAGATAAATGAGTTCAAGTTCTTACCAGAAACTTGGCATTCTCCAACTGGGCAAAAACAAAGAGTTGTGTGCATAGGAAGTGGAAATGAAACCATCTGGATGATATGAACTCTTGTGCCAAGAAGGGCTTGAGCACAGAATAAATCACACATGCGCACACACACACAAAGAGGAAATTGACAGACTGGCAACGTTTTTTGCATACATTGTACTTTTGTCTAGGATTGTATCTACAATGTGATGTATTGTTATTTTGCTCACTGAAGAACATTGATAAGGTAGAAAGCAAAAATGCCATGTGACAAGTAACATAGCTAGGAATGGGGAGCTTATTCTCTCTCTTGTTCTGTAAGCATGGAGAGTTTTGAAAAGAAATCTATACAGAAGTTTATATGATTTTTGTGCATGTCTGTGTATTTTTTTAAATCATTCACATTTCCCAAAATATTTTACACTGCACTACTGCAGTTTTGTGTTCATTTTTTCCAAAATACACACATTTTTGTGCATGCTTGACCACACGTTTCTGCATGTGCAAACTTAGACCCTTTCCACACGGGGTTAAAAAAAGGTGTAGAGCGACCTCTGATGGAGGTCGTCTACACCGTAATGTGGATTGGGGCGGACTACTTTTGTGTAGTTCCACGCCCCAATCCGCGCAGGGGCGACCGGAAGTGGGGTGCCGCGTGCTTTTTGAAAACCACTTTTCAAGTGATTTTAAAAAGCATGGGGTGTGCAGCCCTGTGCAGCCCCATCGCAGCGCCTGGTGTGGATTTGCAGGCGCATGCAAGTGCGCGCCTGCAGAGCGGCCAGGGGGCGGGCTTCCGACTGGCGAGCTTCTCTGGTTGGCGGAGAGCCTCCGCCAGCTGGAAGCTGCCATTTTGGACGCCGTGGGACTCCTCAGGATGCCGCCGCATGTGGAGCAGCGAACTCGCACTGCTCCACGTTGCAATGGCTCCAGATAAGCTCCTTTTTGGCGTGTTTTCGGGTGTGACTTCCTCTGCGTGTAGAAAGGGCCTAATAGGCATCCTGTACTCATTCTTTCCTAGTTGCCATTTCTGAGATGGCATTTTTGAGAATCTGGTTCTGAAGTTTGTTTTTCATGGTCAGACTTGTTCATGCAATTTTTTCTAAAAATAACAGAACTTTGCGTTTGTATAATGCTGCATTAGAAAGTAGAGTAAGGGTGGACAAGAATTTAAATTTGAAAAATATATTTCATTACACTAATCCTTTAGCTGTGTGGAGAACCCTGCTGTATGAAGTTTCTGTTGCCAAACTTCAGCAGCATGTCTCTGTCTGTCAAGTATTATATTTGGATGTTAGACTTTAATCTGTTTACCCTTTTTATTTCCATGAATCAATGTAGCAGCAATTAAATACCTTGTCTACAAGGCAATCATCTATATATAGCCAATGAAAACCAAGGTAATAAAAGGTCGCCTGCTGTAGCTGGTACTCTAGACTGTTGAGAGAACTTTCTCTAATTGGAATTCTGCTGTTGAAGGACTCATAGTATGTTATGCTAACTACAGAAAGCTTTTGATTCCCCCCCTGAAAGACATAAGTACATAACCATTTTATGTATATATTAATTTCCAACAGTATACAACAGTGTAAGGCACAAC